>QAOA01008138.1:171530-192029 GCA_003255065.1 Cercis canadensis | reverse complement strand
GATTTCTCCAGCATTGTTTATATCTAGATCAATGCAATGTTAATTTCTAACTTCCAACTATGGAACATTCAGGATTCTGAGCCAGGAAAAAAAAACATGCTGTAGAGGTAAAAATTTGTGCTGAAAGAAAAGAACTTTCTCATGATCCAACTATTATCCTAATTGCAAACATATACATGGTTAGCAATCAAATGTATAACAACTAGAAATTAGGATTAAGGAACACTCATAGAAAGATCATCGAGAATTTCCATGATCACTTTGGTTGTGAGAATCATTATTTCATAGCCTAATTTAGGCATCCTTTGAAAATTTGGGTCGAAATAAGAATGAATGACCCTAAGTTTTAGATTTTAAAATTTTGGATCTCAATCCTCTAAATTAAGAAGTGCACTTCAAAGAGTAAAGTACAAGTCATTAGTTAGAACATCAGGAGAGTAAGTTTTAAAAATCGGGGATTCTATGATACTACGTAAGTATGTCATACTACACTGATGTGACAAACATACATAATTTTCATATTTTATTATATATTAAATATAATTTATTTAATTTTTTAAATAAACTTAAAAACAGTTAATTTGTACACATGTCATTCATTTATTGGTTATTCCTATGTAGTATGACATACTACATAAATACTAAAAGTATCTAAGAAACCTCCTTTAAAAATACAATAGATCTATTTTCAAGAGGACACTTGTCACACCCTAATGGTTGAGCACTTGGTCTTCACCCATTACATTCTCATGGTTGAGCACTTAGTCTTCTATTATGAAAATATTGTGTTCAAATTCCATAAGGACTAGGTGGGATAAATTTTGAAAGGAAATAGGTTATCCCTATCTTGTAGTTTCTAATTGACAATATATATAAATGCATGCATTTTATCAAAATCTAAACAATTGATTTTTCCATCAATAGTTCCTCTCTAAAGTGGAGGATCTAGATTGTAAAAATCCAATGAAGATTTTGATTTGCAGTGACTTGTAAAAGTGAGCGGAGCATGCAAAATAAAACCTTTTTTTATTACCATTATTTTAATTAAAAATCTCAATTTTATCAAACAGTTAATAATATATTTTGGAAATCAAAATATTATGAGGAAAATTATATATTTCATCTACCTCTAATTTCGTTCTAAATACATTTTATTGTCAGATTTTTCCATGAAAAGAAAGGTGTTAATAAACTTATCAAATCTTATTAGGAGAGGATAGCTATCACTTATTGTGTATCTTTTAGAGAATTTTTTTTTTTCTGAAATTGTTATAACTCTAAGAAAGACAGAAGAATTCATAACTTATAACTGATCTCACGCTTAATAAGCACTGTGTAGATAATGATCATATAAAATTGATTTGAGTTTATGTTCTCATTGGATGATTACTAATTAAGAAGAAGGAAAGATGCTAATCCATGTTGAGTTGGAAGGAATGAGAAGATGATAAAAGATTGATTCTCAACACATGTTCCATACAAAAAGCAGGTAGGACGACAATCATATCTCAAGTTGTCTTGGATTCCAAATCTAAAAATCTATTACTGAAACTTTTCTAGTATTAAGATTGATGACTTTGAATTAAAATACTCTGTTGAGTAGTTGATCTTATCATTAGATTCGTCCTTTGAAATAATTCTGATGTTCATTTGCCGTTTTCTTGATAATCCACTCGATTGAGATTTGGGGGCAATTTGACCAGTATAGCATAATTTGACAAAGTAATTACATAAAAAGGGTACTATTCAAAATATTTACCATGAAGGGGTAGTTTTGAATTGTTTAATATTTTTTCAATTAGAGAAGAACACGTTTTACCTCTCTAAAGCGGGTTCAAGGTGAACACGCTTTATACATAATGCATGTCTGCCTTTGACTGAAAAATAGCTTGGGAAATTGTGAAAGGAACACGCTTTATATATAAAGCGTGTTCATAAATGCAACACGCTTTATGTATAAAGCGTGTTCTCTTCACGCTTTGCTATTTCTTTTTCCCCATTCCTTTCTCCCATCACTTTCACCTTTTCCCTAACCACCCGGCCCCATTTCTTCCCTTAGAGCGTGTCTCCTTTAGTCAAAGTGGTCCCGAAGGTCTTCTTGTCCTTTTACTATTATTTTGACTGTGATATGGCTCAAAATTAGCTTATGTTGCCTGGTCTTATAGATTCAAGTGTTGACTGAGCAAGGACATCATATTTTAACAAATATTTGGACTAATGAAGTAAGTATTTATTTATTTTTAGTTATAGAAAGTATGTTAATTTTATCTTTAATTTGTTTATTAAATAAATATTATTATTTCAGATGGAGCAGTTTGTGAAGACACGTAACCATAGGATTGCTGAACCTAATAAAAGAATAATGTTTTATCTGAGACGAGCAGGTTTTGGGGGAGCTGCATCAGTCTCTTCTCTAAAGTTAGATAGAGCTTTTTTATCTGCTTTAGTAGAGTGGTGGAGGCTAGAAACACACACTTTCCGCATGACTGGTGGAGAGTGTACTATTACATTACAGGATGTAGAGGTATTATTAGGGCTTCCCATTGATGGAGATGTAGTTAGTGGATGTAGTGATTATCCATGGTTGGAGCTGATGCAGTAGCTGCTCGGCGTGTTGCCAGATGAGGACGTCTTAGTTAGTGGTCGACTGAGGATGACTTGGCTAAAGGATCGCTTTGCAGTATTACTAGATGATGCCACCGATGCGGAGGTACAGTATCATGCAAGAGCACACATCTTGCTTATGATCGGTGGTTGGTTGATGCCTGATACAACAGACAACTACGTCCATCTCATGTACCTCAAGCTTTTGGAGGATTGGGATGCTGCGGGTCGTCTGAGAAGGGAATCTGCAGTTTTGGCTTGCTTGTACAGGGGCCTTTGTAACCTTGCCCTTGGTAGCACTCTTGAGTTTGTTGGGTCTTCACACTTGCTAGAGGTTTGGGCGTACGAGAGATTTCCATCTATTTCAACAGCACCTTTGCAACTGGGAGGAAGGGTGGCGGGCTCACTTGCATGCAGGTTAGTATACCTATAAATGTTATTTTTGTAGAAATTAAGTTATCTGAGACTGAATATTAGTAGAGATAATATCACTTGCAGTTAAAATTTTGTGTAAATTATTGATTAATTTAATAACTTATTTTAGGTTTCAGCAAATTTAGTATTTAGAAATTATGATATAGACTTTATTTTTGTTAGATTTATGAGAAATCTCTAAACTTTAGGACAGTGATTTTGTAATTAGTATAACTCTGTAATTATTTGTTGCAATCGTGCATGTTTAGTTGTATGTAAATTTAATATGTTATGACATGGTTAACGAATATATTCTGATAAGTTAAATTGATATATTAGGTGGCAACATCCCCTAAGGTATAAGGAGATGGATGTCATGAGAAATCATTTAGGGTATCGACGAGCTCTGGATCGTCTGAGAGTTGATGAGGTAAGATATTTGAATATGCCTTGTAATTAGAGTTGATGTGGCAGTCCATACATTTTTTTAGACTCACGTAAATGTTATTTATTGTAATTTATAGATTATGTGGCAGCCTTACTATGGGGCACTGTTGCTACCATACTGTATGGCTAGGCGGGATATCTGGGTGGCTAGGGTCCCCTTAGTGTATTTTAGCTTAGTTGAGATTAGAGATGGCAATTTGCCCCAGACCCAATAGGGCCTCGGTATTTTTACCCGGTCTGGTACAAGTATGGGGCAGAAAAATAGGGATGGATAATTTTATAGGGGCGGGTCTGGGGATGGGTAAGCCTTATTCCACCCCTCCCTACCCCGCACTGTACACAAATAAATAAATAAATAAATAAATATATATATGATTCATGGGCTAGCAACACTGTATGAGCCTTTCACTTTTTCAGTTCCTTCTTTATATAGATCTTGAATTAATTGCACCTTGGACTGGCCTTGTTTGTTTTGCTTGCACTTGTTTCTTCCACTCCCTTTTATTCTATTTTCTTTTCAGCTTGCTGCCAGTGAATTTGTAGTTTGACAAACAACTGACTTTTGCATTTGGGTTTCTAATTTTGACATCGCAGACATTCTTGATGACATCTCAAATATTAGTGTGAAAATTGGAACCAACGAAACAATAAATGTTATGTTAAAATCCCATTGATTTTAAAGGGGTCTTCTTGCACCTTGCTTGTATCACTTTTGCTTATTGCTTAATTTGTGAAATTTGTATTATAGGCTACCATCCATATTGTCAACCTCATCAATATGTTTGGGGCATGTTTTCTTTGATTAAGTATCTGTGTAGAAGTCTTCTATTTAATTTTAATTCCTTGCCTGGTTGCTAGTTGTCATATGCTTGTAATATTCTTGAATTAAATGCTGCATGGCATGCCTTACTTTTAATTCTGCTAATTGTTTGATTGCAATTTCATGCTAGAAAATATAAGGATAATAACACAGTTATACTTTAGTTAAATTATTAATTCATTATGTTTTCAAATTTTAAATGTTTATATATATTTTTTTTTGAATCTTATACAAGTTAGAATAACTAATACTATTTTTGATGAATATATTTTGAATATGATAACACAGTTTTTCTAGCTTTAATACAATAAATATCTTGGAGAAGGTTCAGTTTGGACTTAAGCGTGTGTGTTTTCTTTTTAAATATCTTTGGGTTAAAAAAAGACTTGATTATATTATGTTCAAATTGTATGAAAGTCATGTGTCTGCTTAGAACTTTCAAAAGGAAACTGAGTAAAGGTGTACTTGCTTCGAATCAAATTATTGTATTATTGTGGAAGAATTTAATAGAAATTCAATGTAAAATTTAATATTGGAGCCTAAGCTGAAGATATGCTTAGATAATTTATCAACAAAATGTACTTGAGCATCCAAATACACACTCCTTTGTTATATATATGTATGTATATAGAAACTTGGTCTCTTTTCTACATGCCTTGCCTGCAATTGCTAATAAGTTTGCTGCCAAAAAGAATTTTAATTAGTGTTAGTTTTCTCTCTCTTTTGTTTTTTTCAGCATTGGAACTTCATAAATTGTGCTTATTCTAATTGCTTAGAGCATTTTGTGCTTATTCTGATTTCTTATAGGCTTTTATAATTGTTTAAGAACAATTTTTATAATTTTGTTTGAATATTATTTATCTTATTGTTGTTGCTTAAGGATATCTTGAATTCTTGATGATATTATTTGAGGATTATTTATATTATCTTGTTCTATTAAACTTGAATTTTAATTAGAAATCATGATCGATAGATTAAACTTGTAAATTGTGTATATTTAAAAAAGCATGGTTGTATGGGTAAATGGGGCGGGGCATGGGGCAGATGGGGATTCAGTAGGTAGGGGATAGGGATGTTAAAAAATCCTTGCCAGGGATGGGGCATAGGGATGCCCTTCGGGGATGGGGATGGGGAGTGCCTGCCCCACCCCGCCCCATTGCCATCCCTAGTTGAGATGCACTACCTTGACAGAGTGGTTTGACAGTTTGGAGGATGTTAGAGTATTCCTGTTGCCATTGACGGGTATATTCAGTGCTTAGAGACAATGACCATGAGGGGCAACCAGGACCGGTGGTAGAACCAGTTTCATGAGGTGTACTGCGAGACATGGAGGCAGCGATGTTGTGAGAAATCTTATCACAAGTGCACGTTATCGTTTCCAAGTAATAAGATGAGTGTGAGTTATCGTTCCCACGAAGACTAATGTTATCAACTACCGAAATTGGATTAATCTTAATTTTATCTAATCAACTAGTATGGAGAATTTCAATATAGAACTTTAAATAAACTAAAAATAAGCTAAAACAGATAAAATGACGAATTAATCAAGAGAGAAATATCTAGGGCTTTTGATTTCACCATAACTATTCCGATTTGCTATTCATAATTCATTAACCAAGAACAACCTTCCTAATTGCTAGCCAAGAACCCTAAATTATTTATTAGCCTTTCCCAAGGTAAAAAAAAAAAAATATTTCTAAATCATGAACACACGATATTCTTATGTGAATTGCGAACAACCTAGAAATTCACTTAATTCTATGGTTCTTTTTAATTGACTACACATGCCATGGAGGTATATTCTTATCCTACATGCAACCTATGTTCTTAATCTCTATGATCTTTAATTACAAATTACCTCTCAGTCTTATTGTAATTATCTAATTAACTAATTGGTGATCAAGCAATTAGAAGCATGCAGATTTGAGAAGAAGAAGACAATTTAATAAAGGAGATCTTGAATTAAAGAAATAAAAAATAACAAATCATCCTAGCTAGGCTACATCATAGCCCTAGAAGGGAATTTAGTTCATAGCAAAAAGGAAGAACAAGGTAAAATTAAATCTAGACATGGTTAAAAGGGAAAAAGAATAAAAACTCTGAAGAGAAGCCTCAATCTTGTTGTGCCCTTCTCCAATCCTTGTTTTTGCTCTTCTTCTTGGCTCCAAAAAGTTTAGAAAAGAATCTGAACTAATTCCTAAGATTTCCTATTTATACCTCCTAAGAAAGCCCTAAAGAATTAGACAAAACAAGGCCCATTATGCAGAATTAGCTGCGGGCGCCGCGGCCCTAGGAATTGGGTGTTGCGGCCTTATATCTCTGGAACAAGGCTATGCTTTTTGTATGCGCGGGTGCTGTGGCCCTCTTGCTTTGGACAACTCTTCCTTTTGAGACCTCTCGGGTGCCACGACTCTATCTTTTGGGCGCTGCGGCCCTTAGTTCCTGGTTCCTTGCGAATAAGAGCGTTGCGGCTCCGATAATTAGGGGGTGCGGCGCTGAGCTCCTGTCCAAGTCCTCATTTTGATGCTTATGAGCGCTGCGGCTCTGGTTTATGAGCGCCGCGACTTTTGAATTTTGTCCCAAACTTCTCAAAATCTTCATTTTTTCGCTTGAGTCCATGGAACCTACAATTTAACATAGAAATCCCATTAAATAGCAATTAATCCTCAAAAACTAACTAAATGTTCAAGTAAAGGACACCTAAAGAGTGAGTATAAAACTCACTCAACAAATACCCTCAAACTTAACACTTGCTAGTCCTCGAGCAAGGAAAATAGCTTCTGATTTATGTGTTAACTCAAGAGTGCTAACTTTTCTTACTCACCATACAGGCCTCAGAGTATTCAATTAGCCACAACTCTTAGAAAATTTTCAAGATGCTACTCATGTGTCTTTTCTCACCCCAAAGTTAATCTTGTTGCACTGAAGGTCTGTGTGTGTGAAAATAAATCTTGCTCACCCTACTAACTTAATTTAAATCAGATTATGCACACTTATATCAATGTCAGTCTCTAGTTTAAATCCTTCGGAACCCCATATGCTTGCTCGTCATGCCAATCTCCACTAATGTAAACTGAACATAATACCAAGAATCAACAGGACTTTGACAGGTTTGTAATGTAAGACTGGGCTAGGGATAAGATAAAAGGTCAGAAAAACAGGGCTCGAATTACCTATCACACACAATCAACCTCTAGAACATTTTTCAAAAGCATCGTCCTTTTCTCCTCAAATACCTCCAAACTTATTTTTCTCTTTACTTTGTCTTTTACCACCATAATTCAAATCTTTTGTGCCACTTCATCCAAATTTCACACTTCAAATCATTCATTTTCTTTTAACATTTGTTTCTTTCCTTTGCAAATGATTCTTTTCAGCAGGGATGTAGCATTTTTTTTAATTTGTTCATTTTTGTTGGTTGTATAAGCATTGATGATCTCTTTTCCTTTTCTCCACCCCTTTTCTTTAACCTTTCTAGCTCTTGATGCACTTAAGACTGATTATGTGCTCTAGGTCTAAGGTTCAAGTCACATGGTCATGCAAAGGGCTAGGGTGTCAGTATAGGTGACAAAAAAAAGGGGTACATTAAGCTCAAATGAGATAAGCTAGGGATGACATTTTATGCATAGGGTTAGCTTAGAAAGGCTCAATCTTACCAAAGAATGCCTATATCATGTCCTTAATATTGCACATTTTAGGATTTCGCATCGACTGGCAATCAAACAAGTTCTAGTGTTCATGAGCTCTTGAAATGACTTAGTTTACATAATCTTGTTTAAACAATGCCACATTCAAGCAAGCAAGGCTATGTGCTCAGTGACTCAGTACAATTCAGGTAAACAAGAAAAAAATCTCTGGAGTTTCTCAAACATACATATAGCATCTATCATTTTTCTGGAGATGTGATCAATAGAAAACAGTTTTATCATAGGCCCAAGGTTTTTAGAATTTTTTTTTTTTTTATATATATATGCTAAATAAACTAACATCTTAAGATAAGGAAATAAAATGCATACCTAAACATTCTACTAAATACCTTAAAGTCTAAAGGGATAAAAATCCCACTACCCCCAAACGTAGAATACAACATTGTCCCCAATGTTCAAAATAACAAAAAGAGATGGTGAATGAGACTTCCTTGAAGTAGCCGTGGGTCATGTGGTGACTTCACCGTCCTCCTGCGAAGCGGGAGGTTCTGGAGCTGATGGCATAATGGGAATGGGCCCAGGGCGGAGTGAGCACTGGCTCAACAACTGGTTCAGTGCTTGAGTCTGCGACTAAATGAAATGGTCCACCCTATCTTGGAAAGATTGCTGCCAGGTGAGGGTGTCTTGCATGGCACCCAGGGTGGTGTGGATGCTGCGTATATCCTCCTCAATCCTATCAAACCTCTCAGTGGCCGAAAGAGGTTGGCGGGACTGAGAGGGCTGTGATGAGCTGTCGGGTTCAGTGGTGGAGGACCTCCAACTCTTGAAGGCATATAAAGTATTGTCGTCAAGAGCACAATGGGGAAAGCTAAGTTCTTCGTTCGCGCTCCAATCAACTCCAGCATGTTTGCACAAGTGAGTGATCAATGAGGGATAGGGTAGTCCGCCGGTTGTGGCACCACGGAGAACGTCGAGGAAGTGCTCATGAATAATACGGCCCACATTGAGAAGGAGCTCAGCCATGATGGCGTAGAAGAGAACGGCCCGCTCAGTGACAACATAACTGAGGTGGGTGACCGGGAGAAGTTTGGCGGCGAGGAAATGCAGCCATGCTTTCCCGGTAGTGTCGAGGGCATCCTTCGGGAAAGAGATGTAGCGGTCACGAGACATTTTCCAGACAGTGCCTAGTCGACAGAAGAGCTGTGTAATTGCGTCCATGACATAATCCTCGGCCTCAGTGAGGGTCTTGTAGGCATTGTCCTGGACCGTAGAGAGCTGATAAATCCGGTTGATGTCGCTCCGGCTAAATGGGACGAGCTTGCCGCAGACAAACACCTTATCGTTGGTACACTCAGGGGCGTTGGCATAGAATTCCCTCACAACGGGCATCACTGCAGCTTCAGGTTACTGGGCAAAATGTGTCCAGTGGCGCTAGGCAAGGTGGCGGACAATGCCATCATAGTCGCCGGTAGGAGAGAGTTGGATGCCCCGTTCCGCCATGATGGAGTGCTTGGTAACAGATACATGGAATCGCTGAAATGCCTAAAGACTGACAAAGCAGTGCCTGTCGTATGCAAATGGAGTCGAAGAGGTGGCGCCTCGTGTTGTCTTATGCTTCTTTGATGCCATGGGGAGATTGTGAAAGAAGTGGTTAACAACCCCGAAAAAGAAAAATTGCACAAGTTAGCATATCGCAATATTAGCGTAGGGTCAAGTGCTTCCGTAAAGAACTTGGAAGTACTAAGTTGCAAGTACTACATCTGGTGTATCCCATGGCAAAACAACATGAAATGCATGTATATGAGGGGCACACAGTATGCTAAGTATTTGCTAACAATTATGCATTGCCTCATAAGACCATAATCTAGGCCAAGTGAACACGGGAAATGCATGCAAAGCATGTAAGCATGGCAATGAGAGTGTGGTACGAAATTCATGCAAACAAGGCTAATAAGGCACACATGAGCAATTAGAAACAAATGATAGGCACACTAATGGTAAGCAAAGGGCACCTTNACAATTATGCATTGCCTCATAAGACCATAATCTAGGCCAAGTGAACACGGGAAATGCATGCAAAGCATGTAAGCATGGCAATGAGAGTGTGGTACGAAATTCATGCAAACAAGGCTAATAAGGCACACATGAGCAATTAGAAACAAATGATAGGCACACTAATGGTAAGCAAGGGGCACCTTAGGCAACTTAATGCATGCGATAAAAGACACCAATTGGCATTCAAATGGGAAGCATACTTCATAGAGGCCCTTACAGGCATGCAGGAGGCCAAAGAACATCTTTCTAGGGCACATGCACAAAATGTAGGGGCAATGTGGTCACAAGCAAGGTGCAAGAGATATGAAGCATAAGCAAAGTGCCAAAAGATGCAACATATGTAAACATAAGCAAATATTACACCAACTCATGCAAGTTTAAAAGCTAAGACAAGCAATGTATGCAAAGCAATAAAAATCACACCCAAAAATCCTCACATATTTATAGAAGCAATTCATCAAACACATGGTGGGCATTTTAGATAATGCAATTGTTCAAGTCCATTGGACTGTGGTATGACCTCCAAATGGCCAAATGATATCCAGGATAATCAAAATAGAAAAATAAAGTGAGAGGATTACCTTGAATTAGCAAATAATGCAGAACCCCCTTTTGTTGTACTTAAAGAACACAAGTGGTTAAATGTGTGAGTGTGAGAGAAATTTAAAGTGAGAAGTAGTGGGTGAAGGGCAGAGATGTGCGAAATGAGATGAGGAGTGAATGTGGAGGTGAAGGAGGAAAGAGTTTGGTAATGGTTGGGTGTGTGTGTACGTGAGTGAGAAGGGGATTTGAAAGAGAAGGGAATGAGGCAAATGCAGGCTTTTGTGAATGTGTGGTTGAAGGGGGAAAAAGGAAGAAATATTTTGACTTGAACCACTTACCCAAAACGCACCGCGGGGTGCTTTTAAAAAATTTTGCTTAGGGAGTTCGGGTGTCGCGACACTATCTCGCTGCCACTTCCTTCATTTTTTGGTGTCATCGGGCGCTGTAGCGCTGAATTAGTAGGGGCGCGGAGCTAACTTTCTAGTTGCAACACCTCCAGATTGCACATTTGGGCACCGCAACTCTGAATAGTGAGGGGTGCGGCGCTTATCCTTTGCTCAGTGATTCTTTTTGGATTCCAAGACCACTTTAAAATGGTGGCACACCTATCCATACACCAATAAGCACTTGTGAACTAGAATTTCAAGAGATACCTTGCACGACAAGGGCAACCAATCATTAAAAATCTACTTCTAACTAGACACTAAAAGCCTAAATGAAATCAAATAATAGAAACATAAACAGGACTAAAAATAAAAGTAAAAGAAATGTGCTGAAAGCACTTAGGTTGCCTCCCAATTAGCGTTACATTTATAGTCTTTAGCCGGACTATCTTTGAAATGAGTTAACCAGGATCAAAAGTGGAAGTGGAGGTCTTTTGAAACTTCACTCCACTATCTCTATGAGCCATAGATTATTGGTCATTCTCCTTTAATCTCCATACCTCGTTTCCATCTCCAAAGCAAGAAGACTTCTTGAGGTGCTCCAAAAGAATTTGGAATGATGGCTTCTTCTTCTTGTTTTTCTTATGAGACTTAACTATAGGCACAGGTCTAGCCATTGGCTTCTTGGAAATTTTATCATCTTGGACCTCTAAATCATGAGGCTTCTCCTTATTTTCCATTCCCATGGTGTGAGTGCCAATTAGGTCTTGCAATTTAGTGCTTCCAATTGTAGTGTCAATATTACAACAGACACTCACTTCATCCGGATGTTTTATTTCTTTGAAAACCTTGAAGGACACTTGATCACATTGAACTCTCAGAGTAAGTTAGCCCTTTTGCACATCAATAAGAGCTTTCCCAGTTGCTAAAAATAGACGACCAAGAATGATTGGGATTTCGTGGCCCTCCTCCATGTCAAACACAACGAAGTCCGCTAGGACAGGGAACACAATGTCATGTCGTTTTGGACGAAACGCACGAAAATTTTTGATTTCGGAGGTGAACGACACGAAACTACACTTCAGTTCCGAAATTGAGGCGTTTCCATGGAAACAAAGCTGTGTCGGTGAGTTTTGGAGGAAACGGACAGAAATGGCAAAAGTTTCGAAGTACATGTATGAAACAAATTCAAAAAGCCAAGCAAAAGCAACAGAAAAATGAAAAGATGAGACAATTTATTCAACAGTTCATGAACAACAAATAAATTAAGAAAGGACAATAATTTGTAAAGTTAAATAAAAATAAATGAGACAGTGTGTCTCCATATATTTACAATCTTCACAGATTCTCAACTCATTCAAAGAAATGAGAACTGAAAAATTTATATCCTATTATTTCTCAACCTCCACCAACCTTCAACTTGTTTGTGTGAAATAAAGAAGAATTTTGAAGCTGCCAGCTGTGTGTTCTCTGCCTGAAAGTCAATTTCTCAGCTGAAGGTTAGTCTTTCCTTGCATCTAGCTCTTTGGCCTTCTCGATCTTGCATCTTCTAGCTCTCTGTGATTTCTGGTTCTCCAGTTCTCCTTCCTCTCTGAATATGTTGTTATTCCTGATGAGTGAAACTTGAAAGAAATATAAAACCACTTGCACACATGGTTTCCCTTTCAATATTGCTATTTTTTTTTTTTTTAAGTTTTTGGTTGGCAGTTGACAAGCTTCACGTTGGAAGCTTTTTATTTGATGAAAATTTGGGTGAGATGCTTGGTGAGAGACACGGAGAAAGAGAATAGAGGTGGGGAGTTATAAGACTAATTAGACTTTTTATTATACTTTTAAAAAGAAATGAAAAAAGAAAATAGAATTTTTATGATAATTCTTAAAGTTATAAGACTAATAATAGGCGAAGAAGTCATTTTGCGGATTCTTTTGGGATTCTTTATTTTTTTAATTATAGAGATAAATACCATCACCTTTTCTTTTACCAAAAAGAAAATTGAATATTGATTTTTCAGCTTTGCATTTGAATTTATCTTGGTCGGTAATTTTTAAATAAATATATGCGTCTGAATTTAGCAATATTTCTACTTATCAAATTTTTGGAAATGAGAAATTGTACTAAATTACCAATATTTATTTACAAGCAAATTTTGTGACTATGTCGAGCGATATTATCAATTTCCTATTAGATTATAACTAAGTTTTGGATATTTACTCCTTAGACATTCTACTGCTAATTGATTTAAACTTTTTAGTATATTTTTGTTGATTATGTATTGTGTAATTTGAAACTTAAAGTACAATATGTATTTGTTATTAAGTTTTATGTATCTTAAATGTTTTAAATACTTTTGGACATTGATTATATTAATGTTATTTGGTTAAAAATGTAATTATTCAATACTATATTATCTAATTTTATATATTTTTATCATTATTATTATGTTAAAATCTTTTAAAATTAAAAAAAAAAATTATTGCTCAAAATTATTTAAAACGTTTTTTAAAAAAATTTCCGTTTCCACGAAATTTCTGAAATGTTTCCGAAACATTTCTGTTTCCTAAGTGACCGAAACGGTACCCCGACACGACATTTAGTTCCTTGCGCTAGGAAGATGAACTTATCCACTTTCATCAGTACATCCTCCAAGATTCCCCTTGGATACTTGATTGATCTATCCGCCAATGTCAAAGAGATGAAGGTTGGCTTGACTTTTCCTATACCTAATTTCCTGAAAACAGAAAGAGGCATAAGGTTAATACTAGCACCAAGATCACAAAGTGCTTTACCAAAAGATACATTGCCAATAGACCAAAGAATATTGAAACTCCCTGGATCTGTTAATTTTGGTGGCAATTTCTTTTGTAAGATTGCACTGCACTCATCAGTAAGTGTCATAGTCTCACAATCCTCTAGCTTTCTTTTATTGGAGAGAATCTCCTTCATAAATTTCACGTAGCTAGGCATTTGCTCCAAAGCATCCGCAAATGGGATGTTGATGTGCAGCTTCTTGAACACTTCTAGAAATTTAGAAAACTGAGAATCTAGCTCTTCTTTTGGAATCTCTAGGGAAAAAGAAGAGGTGGAACATATGATGGAGGATTGTCTAGGAATAACTTAGATGTTTTCCCCATAATTGTCACAAGAGTTTCCACTGGAGTGTGTTCTTTTACCTCAAGCTCAACTGGCTTATTGGGCACATTTTTGGCAATTTCAGAGGGTTCATCCAAAGTCTTACCACTACGAAGAGTTATGGCCATGATATGCTCTTTAGGATTCACCTCTGTATTACTTGACAATGATCCCTGCTATCTGCTAGTGAGCATGGTGGAGAGTTAACCCACTTGCATCTCTAGGTTATGAATGAAGGCATCTGTTCGGACCATAAATTGACTTATATTCATGGTCAACTGGGCTAGAGCATCCTCCAAAGAAACCTTAGGTGGTGGTGATTGATCTTGCACTGGTGCCTAAGCAGAATTCTGATTGTTTCTCCAAGAAAAATTGGGGTGATTTCTCCACCCCGGATTGTATGTATTGGAGTAAGGGTTGTTTTACTTGCTTGGGTTTCCCACAAAGTGTGCTTCCTCTGACTGAGATGGAGGAATGAATTGCCAACTTGGTAATTTGAGCTAATATGAGGGCCACCACAATGGTCACAATTCTCAGGAGGTGACTGAATGACGTTAACATTTCGGATAGTTAACTGCTTAGCTAGAGAGTCAATTTTAGCAGATAAAATTGTGAAAGCATCAACCTCATGTACTCCTAGTACCTTCTGTGAAGTGGACCTCTCAGTAGGCCACTAATAGGCGTTGTTAGCCATATCTTCTAACAAGTCGTTGGCAGCTTCATATGTCTTCCTCATCAAGGATCCTTCAGCAGCAGCATCCACTAATGTCTTGGTTGAATACAGCAATCCATTATAAAATGTCTGTAACTACAACCAGTCAAGGAGTCCATGGTGAGGGCATCTGCGAAGTAACTCTTTGTACCGTTCTCAAGCCTCCTAAAGTGACTCATTCTCTTGTTGATGAAATGTTGCAATGTCATTTCGGAGCTTGGCAGTCTTAGCTAGTGGGAAAAATTTGGCCATAAATTTTTGGGCCAAAATATCCCATGTGGTTATGGTCCCCGTTGGCAATGATTAAAGCCAAGACTTTGCTTTATCTCATAGTGAGAATGGGAAAAGGAGGAGGCGAATAGCATCATTACTAACTCCGTTATCGCATATCTCCACGAACCCGAAAATATGAGCATGAGGGTCTTCATTCGCGAATCCACTGAACGGGGCTGACTGGACCATGTGGATTACAGCTAGTTTGATCTCAAAGGAATTCGCTTCAATAGCCGGTCGCCTTATACTAGAAGTGGTATTTGTGACTGAAGGTAGAGCATAATCACGGAGTGCCTTGGGAGAGTTTTCTTCTACCATTGTGTCTGTCAAAACTCTAGTAGACTCTCTTCTCTCTTTTCTATTCTTTCGACAAGTCTTCTCTATCTCAAAATCAAATGAGATTAGGCAGCTGCTTCCAGAATTTCTCATACACCAAAAGAAAACTCCTAAAAGTCTCAAACAATTAAATAAATATGTGAAAAATAAACGATTAGACTAAAATCAATATCACTGAGTATCAATATTGATAACAAATTAGTCCTCGGCAACGACGCCAAAAACTTGTTGTGAGAAATCTTAACGCAAGTGCATGTTATCGTTTCCAAGTAATAAGATGAGTGTGAGTTATTGTTCCCACGAGGACTAATGTTATCAACTACCGAAATTGGATTAATCTCAATTTTATCTAATCAACTAGTATGGAGAATTTCAAGATAAAACTTTAAATAAACTAAAAATAAGCTAAAACAGATAAAATGATGAATTAATCAAGAGAGAAATATCTAGGACTTTTGATTTCACCATAGCTATTCCGATCTGTTATTCCTAATTCATTAACCAAGAACAACCTTCCTAATTGCTAGCCAAGAACCCTAATTTATTTATTAGCCTTTTCAAGATCAAACAAAAATATTTCTAAATCATGAACCCACGATATTCCTATGTGAATTGTGAACAACCTAGAAATTCACTTAATTTTATGGTTCTTTTTAATTGACTAAATAGGTCATTTCGTTGGCTCAATATCCCTTATATAATTCCATGAACGCTCATCGGGACATTTGCTATGTATCTTTGTCATTAATTCCTCAAATTTGGCAGACTCAAACTGGACACCTGTATAAAACGTTTAAAATATATTTATTTTCTTTACAAACTAAAGAAAATATCTAATTATTTATAAATACTAATATTCTCACCAGCTCTATAGATTTGGTGTTTCACATCAACATTCTTAAATGCATTGTTCCAATTGCTCATCAGGTGCCGCAAACAGAAAAAATGATGCGTCAATGGTGGACGCCAACCAATTTGTGCATCGTCAATGGTAGCGATAATGCTAACGTGACGGTCTGACATTAAAGCTAGATTTGTACTGCTCCCAACAACGTGCTGTCTAACAAGCGTTAAAAACCATGACCAAGCTTCTTTTGTCTCACCTTCCACAATGGCATAAGCTAAAGGTAATGGTGTCCTACTGCCATCCTATGTTGTGGCGATGAGGAGAGTCTCACTATACTTCTCATACAAAAAAGTCCCATCAATTTGCACAATTGGCTTGCATACCCTAAATGTGTCAATGCATGGCTTGAATGCCCAGAACACACGTTGAAATCTCTTCAAGGTAGGATCATATTGTGGTCTTTCCATCCATCGATCATCCAAGCACCATTAAACGATAGTTCCAGGAACACGTTCCTCAAGTGCAGCCATCCATCTGGGCAACAAATTATAACTATCCTTCCACTCACCATACACTTAGGCGATAACTTTTTCCTTTACAAGCCACACTTTTCGATATGATATTTGATAGGAGAATGTGCTTTTTTTGCACTCTTGTATCAGCTTTATTGGCACACCAGCATTCTCTTATACCAGCCCAACAATGGTTCCTGCAATCACCTTAACATCTAGTTCCTTGTGATCTTGTGTCATTCTTGCATTTGTGCACGTATGAGGCCTATTGTATTTTCGTATCTCCCAAATTTTGCTCTTGGTTCATAAGCATGCTCGAAATCGCCACATGCATCCATTAGCACTGTTTGAACATATCAAACTTAACTTGTTAGGCTTAGACTCCTTCACATTAAATTGTTGATGCACATGAAGTGAGTATTGCTTTATAGCTAATTGAAGATTGTCTTTGTTTACAAACTTCTGCCAAATTTGAAACTCATCTCCTCTCTGCCATTGGTTACACCCCGTTACTTGTTCAGCATCGTCAACTATTTGCATTGCCTCCCAATGAATGTGTCCATAATGCGGTGGATGTACCATTTGTATTGGTGCAACGTGTTGTGCCCTCCCAGCTATTGGTTCCTTTCTTAGCGGCTCCACATTAAGATCTGGCAAATCTTCTGCCTCCTCATCACTGCTTGATTAAGCAATGTCACGGTCCTCATCGTCACTGCTGTCAATTAGAGGATCCCCAAGTGAATTGCTGCGACCTCTATTTTGTAGCTCATGCCCATGTGAATTGTTGCGACTTCTGTTTTCCTGCTCATCTTCACGCTGGCTACATCCAGCTTCATATACTTCAATGTCACTATCGCGAATATCTGAACTTAGCCACGGGTCACTATTTTCATACCCATGGGCTCCTTCTTTTATATGTGTTTGACTAGAAGTAGCCAAATCATATTGAAATACATGTGAACCAATCTCCGGTTCATAACAAGGCTCCGCTCTTGTCTCCAATTGACTATATGGAGGATAGGAACAAGGATATGAACTTGGGCTAACTTCAACAGCTTCAGGTTGACCTCCATCTCCAACAACATTCATAGTCGTGATGTCCACATATATCTCAATTGGACCCAAACTAGGATGTTTAACATTACTCTCATACATCATCTCCATCAGATTCTAATTCAAATGCAAGATAACACAATGGATTAACTAAAACTGGGAACCTATAAGTTATCTTCTCAACTATTTGATTTGCTTCAAGTTTCATCTTAGTGTGAATATGAAATTTTAATCTATCCAATCCACAAGTCTTCCTCAAGTTCAACCCATAGATTGACGCTCCCTCATACATTATGCCTTGGAACCCATTATATATCTGACCATTATGATGTATTAATATATGCATCTTCTTCCTAACATATTTTTTTCAACCATAATTAGTAAATAAAAATTATCACATATTTATAGTAATTAATTTTTCATCCATACTCATATAAAATTAATACTTTCAAGCACGAACTAAAAATTAATAACACATTTATAATAATACTCTAACATTACTATTACATTAATACTATACATAATCTAATACAAGATTATAAAATAAAAGTACCTTCAGAAGCTCAAAGATAAAAAAAAATTTGCACAACACCTTCAATTTTCGCAGCAAACTCTCAGCACCTTCAGAAGCTTTGCCCACAATTTGCATATGAAATTTCATTGAAAAAGCTGGTATTTATAGAGTCATTCACACTTTATCAGTGTCCCTTCATGCTTTTCCATACAAAAGCGTTAATCGTTAGAAATCGCTCTACCTGTCTGAGAAACACACTTTACTCCTTGGGACATGGTTTATCCTTTTGGAACGCGCTTTATACATAAAGCGTGTTCCTTTGAAACACGCTTTATGTATAAAGCGTGTTCGCTTTACAATTTCCCAGGCCATATTCTAGTCAAAGACAGACACGTGTTATGTATAAAGTATGTTCTTCTCTGATTGAAAAAATATTAAACAATTCAAAACTATGCCTTCTTGGTAAATACTTTGAATAGTACCCCTTTTATGTAATTACTTTGTCAAATTGTGTTATTCTGGTCAAATTGCCAGATTTGGGAGTTATTAATTAATTAACGATATATACTATTTCATTTGTATTTCATTGTTAGAATTTTATGTGTATTTCGTTGTTAGTCCTGTTTGTCAAAACATTCTAGAATCAAATTTAAAGGTATTGTGCATGACCTAGATGACATAATTTTCTTATGGGTACAGGTGTGAGTGTAAATGCATGTGAATCAAAATATCAATTTATAAAAATTTGTCCGTGCGAATACAGTTTCAATGCATCTAATAATTTCTACTAATTTATTTATACAAACTTATTTCTTTTTATAATAATTTAGAAATAAATATATTTATTTATTTTATATTTTAAATTATTTATTTAAATATTATATTTTAGAAAATAAAAAATAAAAAATTATAATCTAACATGTGAAGTCTATAAAACTCGATGAACTTTTCTAGTATTAAGATTGATGACTTTTAAAATACTCTGTTGAGTAGTTGATCTTAGCAGGATCCTAGTCACTTCCTTTCGCTTAACATGATCCCAACTTTGCTTTTAGAAGATAATAATTCATCCCAGAATAAAGCAAAAGTTTCTCCATTTCAAACTTCATTAATTAATCTTTTTTTTTTTTTTTATGTATGATAAATTTTTATGAAGTTTTAAACCTAAGACTTCTTGTAAGCTATCTAAAAACCTCGACCACATCTAATAACTAATATTCATGAAAAATGGTTGATAAATAGAATTTAAATTTTTGNGTTGATAAATAGAATTTAATTTTTTGTCACAGAATAATGTGAATTTATAACCATCATTTGATAAATATGTAGTCATTATTTTATTTAATCTAATAGCTATATTTAAAATTTGGCAAGATTCTAATAAATTTTTCTCTAGCTAAATAATATTACTTAATATTAAATTATTTATTTATTCCTATTAAAAGGATACTTTAGAAAAAATGTGAGGAAAAATTTTCAAAGTAAAACAGGTATCCTTTGTGATACTTTAGAAATGTTTATCTAGACTATCAATTACTTTAACATGCTTAATAGCTAGCAGCAAACCATAGGCCAAAAGCAACCAGACGCAATATAGTATGTCTTTCTCTCTCTGTCTCTCTTTCGGTGACTTTTGGAGTTCTCACTTAACCAACGGGTTGTGGGGCAATTTGTAATTTTAAGTAGAGGCAGGAAAAAAAAACATTTATATATGTTCATTAATTGTTATTTTTTTACTTGGCCCCACACTATTACACGTAGATCCGTCCTTGCATAAGGTCTTATCATCTCAATTTTTAATGGTCTTTCTTCTTTTTTTTTTTTTTAAANTTTTTTGAAATAATTCTGATATTCATTTAGTTGCTGTTTTATTGATCATCCACTCGGTTGGGATTTGGGTAAAATGATTAAAAAAAATATAATTTTGTAAAGTATTTAAGTAAATAGGGTAATTTGAAAATTATTTATTAATTTGAAGCATTTTTTTATTAAATTATTGATAGACATAAAAAAAAAAATGTCACACTACTTTATAAGTAGCGTGACTCTTGCTTTGAAGTAACGTGACTCTATTTCGAAGTAGCATTACTCTTAGAGTCATGTTATTTACAAAGTAGTATAACTGTTAATAAAATAATGACAAGTGCATTATGTAAAAAGTTTACACAGTGTTTTATTTTAGTAAATAGTTTTTTTTTTTTTTTTTTTT
>QAOA01008138.1:150693-171464 GCA_003255065.1 Cercis canadensis | reverse complement strand
TGGTGGTATATCACACCAAGATAGAAATGAGTTTGCATCAGTAGCATGAGCTGCAACACAATCAGCAGCTTGGTTGGCAGTCCTCGGCACCCAGTTGAAGTGCCATGCACGTAGTCCACCGCATATCTCCAGCACGTCATCTAAGATCAATCCCAGTGGAGACAGATTTCGCTGGTTATGCTTCAACGCCAGCATGATATTTTGTGCATCTCCCTCAATGCAGAGATTCCTTACTCCCAGTTCTACTGCTTTCTGCACCCCTGCCCTACACGCCATTGCCTCTAAAACTTCCACAGAATTTATCCCCTCTACCTTATTAGCCCAAGCAGCAATAAACAAGCCTGCATGATCGCGAAGGACGGCACCAATTCCTCCCTTACCAGACTCGTGCAAAGAGGCGTCCACATTCAGTTTTAAGAAAGGAGCCACGGGTCTTTCCCACCTAGCAACTCTGACAACTCTGTCACTAGATTGGTGTGAAGGATACACGCCTAACTCCTCCCATAAGCCCAGCATATAATGCCAAACAGTCGCCACAGGGAGCTTTGGCTTGCCCAGCCAAGCTTCATTACGTCTGTGCCAAAGCCGATAGCACACCAGGGTCATTCTTGCGAGCTTCTCCTCTTCCCATCCCATACAAACCTGTTCGAACCAATCTAGAAACGTAGCAGCAGTACTACCCACATAGTCAAGCACCATGGCCATATCGTCCCACACTCCAAGGACCTCTGGGCAACGAAAGAAAGCATGCAGTATGGACTCCGGTTCTGATTGGCAAAGCGGACACAAGTTTGGAATATTTAGACCCCGACTAGCAAGGGCATCAGTGGTGGGCAGAATATTTTTGCAGCAACGCCATAAGAAGAGACGAAACTTGTGAGGAATTTTAAGCTTCCAAACCTTTTTCCAAACCAATTGAAGGGCAGAATTAGTAGCCTGGCATCACTCCTTTAACAGAGCTTGGTAAGCAGTTTTAACAGAAAAGACCCCATTCCTCGTGAGTTTCCAGAACAAGCTGTCTTTTTGGCGTCGATGACTGAGAGGAATACTACATATCATACGAGCTTCTGCCTCTTCAAAGAGATCATAGATCATGGATACATTCTAGCCAGAAGAATCGGTTAGGAGAAGCTCCTTCACATGGGAATGGGTTAGATGGTCAGGTAGTATGGAATGGATCAAACTATCATCACCTCGTGGAAGCCAAGGATCAGTGCCAATTATCACACTTTCCCCATCACCAACACGGAACAGCAAGTGTTGCTTCAGTACAGGGAAACCCGCCCTGATACTCCTCCAAGTGTAGGATGGGCGCCATCCTAAAGGAGCTTCAAGTAAGGATCCATGTGGAAAATATCTGGCTTTAAGGATCGTGGCAAGGAGGGAGTCCGGATTTTGTAGTCTCCGCCAACCTTGTTTAGCCAACATAGCTACATTAAACTCCTCCAAATTCCTGAAACCCAATCCACCATATTTCTTTGGAATATATAATTTTTCCCAGCTAACCCAATGCATCTTAGTTGCATTTGATGTGTTTCCCCACCAAAATTTTGCCATAAGTTGATTAAGTTCATAACAGAGAGACTTAGAAAGTCTAAAACAACTCATAGTGTAAGTAGGGATAGAAAGAGCAATGGCATTTATCAAAATCTCTTTACCTGCTTTAGAAAGCATTTTTTCACGCCACCCTTGTAGCCTTTTCCATACCCTCTCTTTCAAAGATTGAAAAGACTCGTTCTTGCACCGCCCCACCATGGTTGGCAACCCCAGATACTTCTCATTGAAAGCCACAGTAGAGACCCCTAGAATCTGCATAATAGCTGTCATATCCATACTCCTGCAATTCGGACTAAAATAAATTCCTGACTTTTGGAAATTTATCTGCTGGCCAGAACAAGCTTCAAAATCGATAAGCATTCTCTTAATCTCAATACCTTCGCCAATCGATGCTTTGGAAAAAATTAGACTGTCATCTGCAAAAAATAGGTGAGAAATAGATGGAGCACCCCGACAAATGCGAACTCCTGAGATAGCATGATTAACCTCTGCATCTTTCAAAAGAGCACTCAGACCCTCTGCACATATCAAAAAAAGGTAAGGAGAGAGAGGATCACCTTGCCGAAGGCCACGCTCGGGAAGTATAAGACCATGTTGAACACCATTAATAATAACTGAATAAGAAACAGAATTAATACAGGCCATAATGAGCTTAATCCATCTCTCTGCGAACCCCAGCTTTCGCAACATAGCTTCCACAAAACCCCATTCTACACGATCATAAGCCTTGCTCATATCAAGCTTCAAAGCCAGAAAACCTTCCTTGCCCGTGCGCTTAGCCTTTAGAGCATGCATAAGCTCGTAAGCAATCATTACATTATCAGTAATTTGGCGATTTGGAACAAAAGCGCTCTGATTCAAAGAAATCACATCCGCAAGGACAGGTTTCAATCTGTTGGCTAGAACCTTCGAAATTATCTTATAGAGGACATTGCATAAGCTAATAGGTCGGAATTGAGTCATATTGGCAGGACTAGTGACCTTCGGAATTAAAACAATATGCGTGTAATTCAGCTCATCAGTTGGCGCCCCTTTATTTAAAAAATCCAACACTACATTGACCACATTTTTTCCAACCACACTCCAGTACCGTTGATAAAAAAGGGCAGGGAAGCCATCAGGTCCTGGAGCCTTTGTAGCCCCCATTTGAAACACTGCTTCTTTGATCTCTTGTTCCGTAAATTCCTGCAAAAGGTCCTGGTTCATTGGACCCATTACTTTGGCTGAGACCACATCAGTTACTAAGGAAAAATCAGAAGGATTAGAGGAAGTAAAAATATCTGTAAAATATTTAACTGCAATATCACCTATTTTGTTTGGATCACAGTGGAAAACACCTTCCTCATCCTGGAGCTTCTTAACAGAATTTTTCTTTTGTCGATTTGAAGCTCTTTGATGAAAATAACGTGTATTTTTGTCCCCTTCCTTTAGCCATTGAACCCTAGAACGCTGTTTCCACATCAATTCTTCCCGCTCTAGAAGTTCATTTAATTCGTTTTGCAGAGTTTTTTGCCTCTGTAGATTATCTGCATTCGGCCTCTAAGTTTTGACCCAACGAAGCTGTGACTGANTTTGAAGCTCTTTGATGAAAATAACGTGTATTTTTGTCCCCTTCCTTTAGCCATTGAACCCTAGAACGCTGTTTCCACATCAATTCTTCCCGCTCTAGAAGTTCATTTAATTCGTTTTGCAGTGTTTTTTGCCTCTGTAGATTATCTGCATTCAGCCTCTGAGTTTTGACCCAACGAAGCTGTGACTGAATCCTTCTAATGTGCCTCCCTACATGACCAAAGGTGTGCTCATTCCAGGCTAATAAACAGTCACTGGTATTCTTTATCCGTTGCTGCATTGATGGAATAGCTTCCCCCTCCGAGACACTACGCCAACAAACACTGATCAAATTATCACATTCCTCATGTCGCGTCCACATCTTTTCAAAACGAAAACGCTTAGGAGGACGTTTAGAAGAAATGTTGGAATCAGACACATGAATCAAAAAAGGAGAGTGATCTGATACGCTGATATCGAGGTGTTGTACCTTCACAAAAGGAAAAAGTCTAGAAAAATCTGTGGTAGCTAGAGCACGATCCAGACGCACCCGAACATTGTCATCGCCATCTCTACCATTACACCAGGTTGTCTGATTTCCTTGAAAGCCCAGATCCTGTAGTTCAGAAAAATCAACAGCCTCCCGAAAGGCACGCATTTGAGATTCTGGCCTTTCAACTATGCTACACTGCTCATGACCTTGTAGTATCTCATTAAAGTCCCCTGCAACCAACCAAAATGGATTATCAACTCTCTTAAGAGATCTAAGAGTTTGCCAGCCATTATGCCTCAAATGGGTGACCGGGTCACCATAAAAGCCAGTGAAATGCCATATGTCCTTCACTCCGTCATCCACCATCACATCAATATGATATTTTGAAAAAGAGACAAGATCAATAGAAACATCCTCCCGCCAAAGCAAACCCAAGCCACCCCTCCTGCCTTGACAAACAACACCGAAGCCATTTGGAAAACCAACCCTCTTTTTAAAAGCATCCCACTCCCCACTCGTTAACTTTGTCTCACAAAGGAACACCACCTTGGGAACTTGTTGCCTTATAAGAAGGCTAAGAGCACGAACCGTACGTGGGTTCCCAAGCCCACGACAGTTCCAGCTTAAAATGTTCATTGTGCGTGGCGGGACTGCTTAGCAGTCGCCGCCGTTTCTGTCATCATGATAGTGTCGCCCATCACCTTCCCTTTCTTCTCTACGTGACTGGCCGCCATGCCCACAGCGACATCATCAGAAGACCCTTCCTGTAACTTCCTCTTCTCGGCACTTCCACCAGCCACCCCATGACTTCCCCCACTGCCCTTACGAGCCAGTCTTTTCCACTTTCGAGTTAGCGAGCAATGGTCATTAACCACTGGTTGTATCTCACCTCCTTTACCATCCACATGCATGTCGGCATGGGTCAACTGGGCAGTCGCTGTTGGCGCACTAGCAGAAGCCAAACCATCAAGACTGGTAACCTCCTCTTCTGTACTCACCTTCCCCGTACCCCCTGGTTCTAAAACTGAGGCAGAAACCGTCTTTCGCAGCCCAGAGTTACCCACCGTATCCATGTTTGGGACACTAACAGCATCGCACAGAGGACCCGGAGACACTGCCTCTCTGTTTACACCAGTGGATCCATCGACCAGTACCCTTGTATTACGCCCATCACCTGTCGACACATCCTTATCAACCAGCCTTCCTCGATCTGTTGCTTGGCCAGATCCCACTGACAAGTTAGCCAAGATGGACGACAAGGCTTCGGTGTGAGAAGCCACCTGGTTCCTAGTGGGGACTGGAACATCGTTACTCACAGTGACATTAGGATTCATATTCTCAGCGTCCGCCACCACACGACGGCTCATTAACTCCCCACGCAACCATGGACCACGCTTCTTATCCTGCACCTGTCCCTTTATCTCATCCTCTAGGAATCTGTCGCATATCCTTTCCTCATGCCCAAGTTGTCCACAGTAATAGCAAAACTGAGGCAACCTTTCATATTTGAAGTCCACCCAAAAAGACTCCTCCTCCTTGCTTGCTACCCGTATGCCATACTTCAGAGGGGAGGATATATTTATCACCACCTGCACCTTCATAATCACCCCCGCCTTGCCTTGCACTTGGAATTGTCCCACGTCAGTCACCAATCCAAGCCGTGCCCCAATTTTCCTACCCATAGCTTGAGTTTGACAATGAAGAGGTAAGCCCCATAGTTGCACCCACACTTGCACTTCATTAAGAGCTACAGAATGTATGGAGCTATCTCTATCCCACCTTTGCACCAGTAAAAAACTATTTTTATAAATCCAGGGATTTCCTCTTAACACACGTCGCAAACTTATTTCCTCATCAAAGAAAAACTGAAACATTCTAGGAGCCAATTCCACAACCCGAAAACCCTTAGGATTACCCCATATCCCTTGTAAAACATTCTGCAGAATACCACCTACCACTGGTTTGGCCGAAATCACTCTTCCCACCAAGCTATTGGAGCATAGCTTAACACCATCGGCCACATCTTCTGCTGAAATAGTAAGGACCTCCTCCTCCTCACCCACGTGATCACCAACGTCTGCCATCTGAAGCAGCAGCTCAACTTACCTCCTAGCAACACGAGACTAGCTCGACAGAAGATGCACAAAGCACCACAGAGGAGTGACAAAGCACTACGGCGGCTCTACTCTAGGGCAGAAACCCTAGGAGAGAAAATATTCTTTTTTTTTTTTTCAAACTATATTTTCTTAGTCAATTTACTTGAGATTTGAGAGTTATTAATTAATTGTCGATATGTACTATATATTTAATTTTTTCTTTTCAAACGCAAAAAAAAAAAATTTCTGTCCTAACTTTTTAAATGTGTTAAAATTTTATGTGTACTTAATTGTTAATCTTGTTTGTCAAAACGTTCTAAAATCAAATTTAAAGGTATTGTGCATGACCTAAATAACATAGTTTGTGTGCGGATATATATATATATATATATATATATACTAACTCATTAGCCCAAGTCTTCTGTTCAGCCCATTTTATATATATATATATATAAAGAGAGAGAGAGAGAGATTATAAAAAATGATAATCTCAACTAATTCTTTGTATTCTTTCTAATTGACCCACATAACAACTGATTTCCTTTTATAAAATTACTTTATTTACATAAAATCGAAAACAAAGAAAAAAATACACTAAGTCATTAGCCCAAGTCTTCTGTTCAGCCCATTTCTCCAAGTGCAGTCTCTTTCACTGATTTAATTAAAAAAAGAATCACAATAAAATAAGAAAAACACAAAAGACAAAGAACGAACAGTGGGGAATCTTGCATGACCTAAATCACATAGTTTGCGTGCGGATACAGCTGTGAGTAATCAAAACGAAAACAAAAAAAATATACTAACTCATCAGCCCAAGTCTTCTATTCAGCCCATTTCTCCAAGTGGAGTCTCTTTCACTGATTTAATTAAAAAAAGAATCACAATAAAATAAGAAAAACACAAAGAGACATAGAATGAATGACGAGGTATCGTGCATGACCTAAATCACATAGTTTGCATGCGGATACAGCTGTGAGTAATCAAACCGAAAAGAAAAAAATATACTAACTCATCAGCCCAAGTCTTCTATTTAGTCCACTTCTCCAATTGCAGTCTCTTTCTTGGAATTTTGTTTTTCAGTTTCTTTTTCTTCTTCTTCAGCATCTGTCTCTCTCTCTTGGAATTTTCTTCCGATCGAATCCTGTAATCTAATAATGCATGACCAAGATTCAAGACTATGTGGTTTTGATTCCATATTCTTTTGAACCCCACAAATGGAAACCCAAGAAAGAAAAAATAGACATCTCAAACATTATGACTTTGCCGATGCAAAATGTGAAATTCTTACTGATGATGTCATGTGTATACGCTCTAGTATTTTGAAGCATTCAAAGCCAGGACTACGACTATAAATAAGCTTCTTTCTTTCACATGTACAGTCCGCAAACAATTATGTTCATGATCTTGCATGTTAATTTCATGATGATGAAGAATCATGCTCCCAAACTTGTATACGCACTAATCTTCATTTGGTCACTAAGTTTCTTGGTGGTGAAGGCGAAGGCACAAAGAAAGGCAACAGTGGCAGTGAAAGTGGGCGTGGTACTTGATGTTGAGGGAACAATAGGGAAGCTGGGGTTGAGCTGCATCAACATGTCCCTCACAGACTTGTATTACTCTCATTCTGATTACAAAACCAGGCTTGTCTTCAACGTCAGGGATTCCCACAGGGACGTTGTTACTGCTGCTGTTCAAGGTTCTCTCTCTTTCTCCCTCTCTCTTTCTGTTTGCATCTTGCACCATATATGTGCATATTTGAATTATTTACTTCTTCATTATTAGTTTTTACATTTTGCACAGATTCTTTGTATGAAAAAAACAAAGAGTATGCAGAAGTTCTTTGAACAACGTGTGGTTAGGCTTTGTCAATTCATCATCCATTAGAATTTTTGTTGATTTTTTTTTTTTAAAACCGAATTTTAACAGTAAAATTCTGTTGGAATTATTGTTTTTGGGCCATTTAGTAATTTTTAATTTATAATTGAGATAAAAAGAAAAGAAAAATTCCATACCCATAATGATAGGGTAATTAACCAAAATAATATATTTTTAAAATTTGTTTATTTTAAAATTTTAATTTTAAATTTATTTATCTTAATATCTTAATATTTTTTTAAGAAAAGTGGCAAAATAGGTAACGCCATAGACATTACCTTTTAGGACGGTAGTAGCATCCCTCATTGAAGAACCTTGATCACGTAAAAAAAATATGTGTCATTAAAAAGTGTTGTTAGTTGTGTGACGTAATGGGAGATTGAAGATATCATACGTGTTTAATTTAGAGAGCTTAGAAGAAGCTTTATAACTGATGGAGAGAGTTTGACTTAGTTAAAAGCCTATCATAATTTTCAATAGTGTTAGTCTCCTAACAAAGAATAAAGAGTATTATATAGAATATTCAAGAATCTCTGAAAATCTAAAACAAGGTACACTGGCATCCCCTGTTGGATGATGTCATTGGTGTGACCTATTTTGTCACTTTTTTTTTAAATATTAAAATATTTGAAACTAAGATATTGAGATAAATAAATTCGAAAAATGTATTATTTAAATTAATTAACCCATGAACTTGTCTCACAAAAAAGTAATATATATATATTGGTTTTAACAATAAAAATATCTTCACTTTTTCTTAGTCTCTTCCTAAGCCGATTTTAAAAATGCACCTCATCGAGGCTGTGCATTCAACGAAAAAAATATTATGTTCTCCTTTACCTCTTTGTCATAGCTCTAACATTAGCACTATACTAGTCCAAAGTCAAATTCTGAAGTCATAATTTTCGTCCATACACAGCTCTAGATCTCATAAAAGATGAGCAAGTACAAGCCATCATTGGACCAATGACTTCAATGGAAGCAGACTTTATAATTGGTCTTGGAGACAAAGCTCATGTACCCATCCTAAGCTTCTCAGCAACAAGTCCTTCTCTCACTTCACTTAGGAGTCCATATTTTTTCAGAATTGCCCAAAACGATTCAGCTCAAGTAGATGCCATCAGCGCAATCATCCAAGCATTTGGGTGGAGAGCAGCAGTGCCCATTTACGTAGACAACGAATTTGGGAAAGGAATCATTCCCTTCTTAACCAATGCTCTTCAACAAATAGATGTCCGGATTCCCTACCTCTCTGCCATTTCTACTTCAGCCACAGATGAAGACATTACAGCAGAGCTCTACAAGTTGATGACTATGCAAACCAGAGTCTTTGTTGTGCACATGTCGCCCAATATTGCCTCTGGGCTCTTCAACATAGCAGAGCAGATTGGAATGATGACCCAGGGGTATGTTTGGATTGTGAGCGATAGCATAGCAAATGTGTTGACTTCCTTGAATTCCTCTGTCATAGAATCAATGGAAGGAGTGTTGGGTGTGAAGACCTATATTCCCAGAACACAACAGCTCGATGATTTTAAAATTCGATGGAAGAGGAAATTCCTACAAGACTATCCAGACCTTGTCGATACAAATTTGAATGCCTTTGGAATCTGGGCTTACGATGCTACCACAGCATTAGCAATGGCTGTTGAGAAGGTTGGCGGCTCTAACTTTGGCTTCCACATAAGCAATGATTCAAGCAACTTAACTGATCTTGAAAGGTTTGGAATTTCTGAGAATGGAGAAAAGCTGCGTGAAGCATTGTCAAATACTAAATTTAGAGGCTTCAGTGGAGAGTTCAATGTTGTAGATGGAGAATTGCAAGCGTCAACTTTTGAGATAATTAATGTGGTAGGAAATGGGGAAAGGAGGATAGGATTTTGGACATGGCAAAGTGGAATAATTAGGAATCTAAGTTCAATAAACACAGGCACATATTCTAGTTCCAAGAACAATCTAAGACCCATTATATGGCCAGGTGATACTCACTCTATTCCAAAGGGTTGGGATATTCCTACAAATGGGAAGAAGTTGAGAATAGGAGTTCCAGTGAGGATTGATGGTTATGAGGAATTTGTTAAGGTAAATCGTGACCCTAGAACAAATATAACAGATGTCACTGGGTTCTGCATCGATATCTTTAAGGTTGTGCTGGAAGTATTACCTTATGCCCTACCATACGAATTCATCCCATTCGCAAATCCTAATGGGGAGAGTGCTGGAACATACAATGAATTGGTTAACCAAGTCTATTTTGGGGTAAGTGAAATTTATTCTCTCTATTTCTATGTTCTGCACTCTTTGTTTTGATCAAATTAAAATATGGACAATTTTAATAAAACCAAAGAAAATATGTTAGAAATTTCTCTAATTCATAGAAAATATTTTCGATGGACAGAACTTGGATGCTGTCGTGGCGGACGTAACGATTACTGCAAACAGATCCAAGTACGTGGATTTCACTTTGCCCTACACAGAATCAGGTATAACAATGGTTGTTCCAGTAATAGCCAATAGGAAGAAGAATGTGTGGACCTTCTTAAAGCCATTGACGTGGGATCTTTGGGCAACAGTTGCTTGCTCCTTCATATTCATTGGATTTGTTATATGGGTTCTTGAACATCGAATAAACGAAAAGTTTAGAGGGCCTCCCTCCCATCAAATAGGCACCAGCTTATGGTTTTCTTTCTCGACCATGGTGTTTGCCCATCGTGAGTGTCACCAATCTTTCAGTATTTTCAATAATGGTTTAAATTGAAGCATGTCATTTGTTAAGTGTGAGCTGAGCTCAATCATGATCTGTTACAATTTTCATATTTATGCAGGGGAGAAAGTAGTGAGCAACTTAGGTAGATTTGTGGTCGGCATATGGGTTTTTGTGGTTCTGATTCTGGTTCAAAGCTATACTGCCAGTCTAACATCACGCTTAACAATTGAGCAGCTTCGCCCAACTCTTACAGATGTAAATCAACTCATAAAGAATAGGCTAAGTGTTGGTTTCAAGAGGAGATCGTATATATATGGAATCTTAAAGGACATGGGTTTCCAAGATTACCAATTCAAAAGTTTCAATTCTATAGAGAATTGCAATGAGCTTTTGAAAAAAGGAAGTGAAAATGGAGGCGTTGCTGCTTCTATTGATGAAATTCCCTATGCAAAGCTCTTTCTTGCTAGATACTGCTCTAAGTATGCCATGGTTGGACCTATAGTTAAAACTGGTGGCCTTGGCTTTGTGAGTTTCATGTCTTGTTGTTATGATTTCATTTAGTGTGGTTCTAACATATTAGAGAAGTATAATAACAGTTGATATAAAGAACATTTAATCCTTTTAGCATAATAATTGTTGATGTAAAAAATATTTAATCTTTTTAGCTTAATAATTGTTGATATAGAAAATATTTAATTTTTTTTAACGGCCAAGATGAAATGCTTTTTACATCAACATTTATTATGTTAACATGTCAAACAAGTATCACATATCTCTCTGATATTTAAGTATATTTCTTTCTTCTTTTAAGTGTGCTAGCTGATTTTGGGTGAATTGTAGGTCTTCCCGAAAGGTTCTCCTCTTGTGGCTGACATTTCAAGGGCGATCCTGGATGTTATTGAGGGAGATCAAATGAAAAGAATTGAGAACAAATGGTTCCAGAAAAGCAGTTGCTCAGAGTCTGATACAGCAGTTTCATCCTATAGTCTAGGCCTTGACAGCTTCTGGGGCCTATTTCTAATTGCTGGGGTTGCTTCTCTATTAGCTCTCATCGTTTTTGCAGTTACATTCCTATATCAGCATAGACATTTATTGTTACGCTATAATCCCAATACCTCAATATGGACACGAATTGGTATATTGCTAAGGATCTTCGACCAAAGAGATCTGAGCTCTCACACTTACAGAAAAAGTGAAATGCAAGAAAAAAGTAAAGAAAGTAGCAGAACTCATGATTTGAGTGCGGTTGATATCTATCCAAGTACACACTGTCCCCCAAGTCTATCTAACCACACAGAATCAAATTTTTCATATCATGGAGATCAAGGAATGTTCTCTGCACACGATGCTGATATTAATCCATATAGTCATGCGCCTCAAGAGGTAGAAATAACTTTAATGAGAGAGGATGATTTCATGTGATATTTGTGAAATTTTTCAGCATACTCGGTGCGTTCACGTTCCAAATGAGGAAGAAATTCCCCACATATTTTTGTGCTAAAGTTGTAAGCAAGAAATTGTTCAGTTCCCTTCGTTGCCATAGCTTTGTGCTTATGAATTTCTCTTCAAATATATGATGATTTGATCCTCAGTGGTGTGTTTCTGCGAAACTATTATGTTCTTCTAGTCTTTCTAGTGTTTGGTTTAGTTGTGGGGACACTACAACAAATTTCCTGGATTTCAACAGAATTTTTTCGTTGGAATTTTGTTAAATTCCGTTGGAATTCTGGATTCTAATGGAAATTCTAACGGAATCTGTGTTGTTAGAAAAACTCCCCGTTGGAATTGCGTAATTCCAACGGAAATTCTGATGGAAAATAATTTCAACGGAAATTTCAACAGAATTTTACCGTTGGAATTATGTTTTTTTAAAAAAATTCAACAAAAAATTCTAACGGAAATTCCAACAAAATCATACCGTTGGAATTTTTAATATATTTAAAAAAAATATTTTTTAATATTTTTTTTAAAAATTCAAAAATTATTTTTGGTTTAGTTTTTGAAATTCTAACGGAATGGAATTCCGTTGGAATTTCCTAATTTTTTTTTTTTAGTAAATTCTTAAATAAAATTTCTTAAAAATCAAAATTTACCATCTACAAATATCTTTTTTATTAAATAATTTCTATAATACAAATATCCAATTCATTAAATAATTCTTATAAGTTAATAATGTATTGAGTACAAAAATTTAAATCTCAAATAATTACATTAAATTTCTTTCTAATTTAAATCTCAAATAAAAATTTCATTATCACAAAGCCCATGGTTCCAAATTGGTATGAATTTGTGAAGGCGTATCTTCACTGAAAAATTCAAAACTACAAACTGTCAGAATCACTGTGACGGTCAAGTTCTCTAATATTTTCCATGGTACTATCTACATGAAAAACAGACCACAAATGAAAAACAGATAGCATGCAAATAATGTTCCTTTTATATTAACAGGACACAAAAACAAAGAATTCAATGCACTCTTCTTGTACCCCTTTCGGTCGTGCATTTCAAAGAATTCCCTGTATGTTACAGCTCTGTAGCCTGGTGGGTGGCTTTCATTCACAAGCTCTAGTGCTGGCCTTATAACTTTGTCTAGAGATGGTTCATTTCCTGTTGTTAGTGATATCCTTTTTGCCTTGCTGTACAGGGCTGCCCTATGTACACTGCTCTTGTACTTCTCATTAGTCACAATCTGAGCACAAGAAAGAAATCAATTAAATTTGTCATCCAACAGAGACACAAATACTGATGAAAAGTGCAAATTGGCTTAAATGTCAGGTCTAAAGAAAATAATATATAAGTATTAATATCACAAATGACATGGCAAACATATTTTTTCTCAATTTTCCTCTCATACAATGATTCATACTACCAGTCATGATTGTACCAACCTTCCATAAAAGCATCAAGAACTAAGGGAATTTCAAAAGGAGATTTTATTTGCTTCAAGATGTTAAAGGTCTGGCACGCAGGAAAATCAACTCTGAGAACTATACCTCAAATCAGGGGTTGAATAATCAAAAGACCCATTATTTGAACCAGTATCATGTAAAGGAATGGATTCGAGCAGGCCAAGAAAACTAGCAAAACCTTCAGGAGTTAAGCATTGATCTTTGGCTCCATTGACAGTCATGCCAAGGTGAAAGCAAATATTCTGGTTGTTGTATAAATTTATAGGACCATCTACATCCAAAAAACAGAAACAACCAAAAGTATTTGATTGTCAACAGAAAGTTAAAGCCTAATCCAAGGAAAAAAAGGCTAGGTAAGAATAGCATAGTAATAATAACAATGACGACAAAGGTGCACAAGGATCATTTGCTTAGACACCTTTGCTTACCAGAATGTTGATGAAGGGCGTCTGGTAAAGGCTGAGGTAGCTCATGTAAATAGTCTACCCAATTAGTCTTCTTAGGTTGCAGATATCCTTAAACATATTGAGTCTTGGAATGATTTTGTTTGCACATGTACCAATCGAAGTTAGTTTTTTTTTTCTTCTTTTGTGCGTGCAATTTTTATTGGAGTGAAAGTTGACGAAAATAATTCTAGTTTATTTAATATCAAAGTTTATCTAATGGCCAAAAAAAAAAAAAGACATTGTTGCAATGTGCACCATGCAGCAANAAAAAAAAAAAAAAAAAAAAAAAAAAAAAACAAACAAACAAACTAAACTTTTTTTGGAGTAGCTGCCAATCAATTATAAATGCTAACTTGAATCCCCTTAAAGTCATTCAAAGAACATGTTGACAAATCGTAGTTTGATTTAGAGTCTATTTATACTTGCCAAAGGTGCAAGACATTAGACAATAGCCACTCGTAATTATCAAAAATTAGTGATATAAAATCAAAAGTGTCCAAAATAACATTTATTAATTAATTTCTCAACAAGCACATTAATAAGAGCAAGTTAGAAAGAATACAGAACAATAACAATAATGGAAGCCGCTATTTTCACACTCTATTTTGTTAATGTAAATATGATATTGACTAAATTATCTTCAATTAATATAAAAAGTTTTTAACTTTGACTAAAAAAATTTCATATTAAATTATGATTTTTACAATTGATTACAAAATTTTATATTAAATGAGGATAAATTAATCTATATTATATTTAGACATTTAATAGGGTGTGGTATTAAGAAAATTGAGTGTGAAAATAATGGCTCTCTCATATATATTCAATATTTGAGTAAGATCTCCTTGATAAACAAATCATGGATCATCCAAAAAAACATTTAAAAATTTAAATAAATTGATCATAAATGGATAAAAGGATCAACAATGATCCATCTAATCCAAATCGATCCACACTCATCTATGACACCCCTGGTTGAAACTAAGTGGCCGGTTTAATAAAAAAAAAAAATTAAATTTCGAGAAGGTTTAATAATCATTTTAGTACATTTAGGAATCTAAGCTAGCAAAGGTTTGAATTCTGACAATAGCACCAAAAGGAATTTTTTCCTAAATACACCAAGTCGATATGGGGGTACAACCTCAAGATTTATGGGGGAGGCACTTTGTATATGTGCATGAAAGCTGGCCCATTAAAAAAAAAAAAAAANAAAAAAAAAAAAAAAAAAGGCACAGCAAACCATCACACAAGCACACACAGCACAATTGGTCTACAAATCTTCTACAAATTTTTAAACTAAACTATTTTCACACTTTAGTTTGCTAATGTCTCACCATATTTAATATTTAAATATGATATAGAATAAATTACTCTCATTTAAAAATAATTTTTTAAAAAAATTAACTAATCATATATTTATTTCTAATTAAAAAATAAAGTTACAATTAATAAGAATTAGAAAGAATATTATGATAAGTTAAATTTAAAAATTTTCTATTTTTGAAGGAGAATAATTTAGTCTATATTATACTTAAACATTAAAGAATGTGTGGTATTAAGTGAAATTTATTCTCTCTCTATCACTGTCATGCACTCTTTGTTTAGATCAAATTAAAATATGGACAATTTTAATAAAACCCAAGAAAATGTGTTAGAAATTTCTCTAATTCATAGAAAGTATTTTGGATGGACAGAAGTTTGATGCTGTTGTGCGGGACGTAACGATTACTGCAAACAGATCCAAGTATGTGGATTTCACTATGCCCTACACAAAATCAGGTGTAACAATGGTTGTTCCAGTAATAGATAATAGGAAGAAGAATGTGTGGGCCTTCTTAAAGCCATTGACATGGGATCTTTGGGCAACAGTTGCTTGCTCCTTCGTATTCATTGGATTCGTTATATGGGTTCTTGAACATCGAGTAAATGAAAAGTTTAGAGGGCCTCCATTCCATCAAATAGGCACCAGCTTATGGTTTTCTTTCTCGACCATGGTGTTTGCCCATCGTGAGTGTCACCCATTTTTCAGTATTTTCAAAAATAGTTTAAATTGAAGCACATCATTCGTTAAGTGTGAGCTGAGCTCAATCATGATCTGTTACAATTTTCATATTTATGCAGGGGAGAAAGTAGTGAGCAACTTGGGTAGATTTGTGGTTGCAATATGGGTTTTTGTGGTTCTGATTCTGGTTCAAAGCTATACTGCCTGTCTAACATCACGCTTAACAATTGAGCAGCGTCGCCCAACTCTTACAGATGTGAATCAACTCATAAACAATAGGCTAAGTGTTGGTTTCAAGAATGGATCGTTTATATATGGAATCTTAAAGGACATGGGTTTCCAAGATAACCAATTCAAAATTTTCAATTCTATAGAGAATTGCAATGAGCTTTTGAAGAATGGAAGTGAAAATGGAGGCATTGCTGCTGCTTTTGATTTAATTCCCTTTGTAAAGCTCTTTCTTGCAAGATACTACTCTAAGTACGCCATGGTTGGACCTATAGTTAACACTGGTGGCTTTGGCTTTGTGAGTTTCATGTCTTGTTGTTATGATTTCATTTAGGTTGGTTTTAACATATTAGATAAGTATGTAATAACTCCATGACATAGCATTATAATAACAATTAATATTGAAAATATTTAATCCTTTTAGCATAATAATTGTTGATGTAAAAAGTATTTAATCTTTTTAGCATAATAATCGTTGATGTAGAAAATATTTAATTTTTTTAACAGCCAAAATTAAATGTTTTTTACATCAATATTTATTATGTTAACACATCAAACAGGTATCACATACTTCTATGATATTTAAGTATATTTCTTTCCTCCTTTAAGTGTGCTAGCTGATTTTTGGTGAATTGCAGGTCTTCCCGAAAAGAAAAGAATTTGGATGTTACTGAGGGAGAACAAATGAAAAGAATTGAGAACAAATGGTTCCCGAAAAGCAGTTGCCCAAAGTCTGATACAGCTGTTTCATCTAATAGTCTAGGCCTTGACAGCTTCTGGGGCCTATTTCTAATTGCAGGGGTTGCTTCTCTATTAGCTCTCATCGTTTTTGCAGTTACATTCCTATATCAGCATAGACATTTATTGTTACGCTATAATCCCAATACCTCAATATGGACACGAATTGGTATATTGCTAAGGATCTTCGACCAAAGGGATCTGAGCTCTCACACTTTCAGAAAAAGTGAAATGCAAGAAAAAAGTAAAGAAAGTAGCAGAAGTCATGGTTTGAGTGCGGTTGATACCTGTCCAAGTACACCCTGTCCTCCAAGTTCATCCAACCACTCAGAATCAAACTTTTCGTTTCATGGAGATCAAGGAATGTTCTCTCCACACTATGCTGATATTAATCCATATAGTCATGTGACTCAACAGGTAGAAATAACTTTAATGGGAGAGGATGATTTCATGTGATCTTTATGAAATTTTGCAGCATACTCGGTGTGTTCACGTTCCAAATGAGGAAGAAATTCCCCACATATTTTTTTGCTAAAGGTGTGAGCAAGAAATTGTTGAGTTCCTTCCGTTGCCCTATCTTTCTGTTTATGAATTTCTCTTCAAGTATATATTGATTTGATCCTCAGTGGTGTGTTTCTGCGAAACTATTCCGTTCTTCTGGTCTTTCTAGTGCATGGTTTAGTTTTTAGGATATCCTTTAACATATTGAAGTCTTAGAGTGATTGTTTTTGCACATGTACCAATCAAAGTTACTTTTGTTTTTTTCATATTTTTTTTTTTGTGTGCAATTTTTATTAGAGTGAAAGTTGACGAAAATATTTCTATTTTATTTAATATCAAAGTTCATAACAAGATANAAAAAAAAAAAAAAAAAAAAAAAAAAAAAAAAAAAAAAAAAAAAAAAAAAAAAAAAAAATTGGAGTGGCTGCCAATCAATTATAAAGGCTAACTTGAATCCCATTACAATCATTCAAAGAAGCTGTTTGCAAATCATAGTTTGGTTTTGAATCTATTTATGTGTAAGAAAGGTGCAAGACATTGGACAATAGCCACTCATAATTATAATAAAATCATATAAAATCAGAACTGTCCAAAATAAAATTTATTAATTAATTTCTTAACAAGTACATTAATAAGAGCAAGTTAGAAAGAATACAAAACAATAACAATAATGATACTCAATATTTGAGTAAAGGTTTCCTGGATAAACAGAACATGGATCATCCAAAAATTATTTAAAAATTTAAATAAATTGATCATAAATGGATAAAAGGATCAACATTGATCCATCTAATCCAAATCGATCCACATTCATCTATGACACCCCTAGGTGAAACTAAGTGGCTGGTTTAATAAACTCTTTTTTTTAAAAAAACAAATTTCCGAGAAGCTTTAATAATCATTTTGGTACATTTAGGCATTTATGCTAGCTAAGGTTTGAATCTTGAGATTAATATTGTAATTTTTTTTTTTCTAAATGCACCAAGTTGATGTGAGAGTGCGCCCTTAAAATTATTTGGGACATGCAAACCATCACACAAGGACATATAGCACAATTGGTCTACAAATCTTCCTAAAATATTGAGGTTCCATTCAATGTTTTAAAATCCGGACCGGACTAGGCAGTCCAACCGGTGCCCGGTTAGGAAACCAGTCTGGTTCATACCTCTGAACCAATGTATAAAACCGATGAGAACCGCTTTAACCGGCGTGAATCGGTTGGAAAATTGAAATAAATAAAGAGAGAATTGTCCATACATGGATTCAAACCACTTTTCCTTTATCCAAATTTATACTTTGCTACTAAGACATCTCAACTTTTGAGTATATTACGACATATAAATGTATTTATTAATAGAATCGTTAAGAAATTAATAGAAACAATATTTAATGGGTTTGAATCTAGTACCTCTTACTCAACAAAATTCACCATCCAAACCATTAGGACAGCTCAAGATCTATTGTTGCTAAAAAATTATTTATTAACTATTTAGTAGATTGATTTAATACTATATATTTAAATATGCAAAAATTATAAATATAATCACACATTACATATATTTTAACTTAAGGCTTTTTACTAATTTCTGAAAATTATATATATTTTTTCTCTTCGTCTATTATGCATGATTTAATTAGTTTTTTAGTTATTTATTTATTTGTTTGGCTAATACTATGTGACTCTGTCTCTCTCTTTTTTTCTTGGTATTATCATCTAGTTATTTATTTATATGTTCTAATTATCTAATTTTTCAATATTAAAGATTGTGAACTTCATTATATTGAGAGTATGTGAACTTGTAAGAGATATTAGCTATTGGAATAATCTAATTTTGTTATAGGATGCCATTTTAAATTAGGTGTATATAGATTAGGTCTTTATATCTTTTGATTTTTAGTTTTTTGAATTTTAAGTTTGAGACTTTCACGTATGAGTTAAGTTTGATGATTTGTGCTTCATTCTCCATGTTTTATTCTTTGTGAATCTATAAGTCTAGAAAAAGCTTCGATTCAACCCGACCGATCATTTTTTGCCATATTGGTTTACTTACTGGTTCAATTTTTAAAACTTTGGTTCCATTTTTGGATCCTTATATCCCCATATTTACAACTAAAAAAATGAATTCTTGTTTATCTCATTTAAAAAAATAAAAATAAAATAAAAACTAGCAAACCATCCTTGGACCCAATGCAACCAGAGACAATATAATAAGCCTAGCTATAACAAGTATAATGGGCTTCATGTTGTGGGGGGGGGAACGTGAACCAACCAATTCGTGGTGTTCTTCTTCATGGAAAAGACCTAATCTATTGTCTTCCACTGTTCCAATGACAACCACATGAGGGCTCTTGGAAAGAAGGTGGGGAATTGAAGATAACAATTTCTATGGTGGATTTTATTGCTGCTTAATATGATTCTCATCTTTCGAATATTCAGAAGAAGAGAAACCTATTTACGAGGAAGAGACATCAAAACTAAAGAAAAAGGCAAGAGCAGAGAGGTTTGGCATACCTAAATCCTTGTCCTTCTAGGGTTGCTAATGAGGATAAGGAGGCAAAGAAGAAAACTAAGTTTTTTATTGCTACTTATGCACTAGTTTCGGAGACTAATGCTTTGGAGGAAGAAAAAAGGGAAGCAAGAGCAGTTAGGTTTTCAAATCTACCATCAAGTTCTCGAACTAAAGGCAAGGAGGGAAACATTGATCATCCATCAAAGGAGGAGGAGAGGTCTGAAAGATGGCCGCTTGCTTCCTTAATACTAGGAAATATTAGTGTCTAGTTTCTGACAATTCATGATTTTAAGAATGAATCTTGACATATTAGATGTTTTTCTATGAAAAAACATATCAATATGATATACATGTATAATGTTTAAATTTATTCTTAATTTTGTTTACTTTCACCTTCTTATTGTTTCCATAACAAAACGGGTTATATCTACCTTTTCAAAATATTAGGGTGGGAATTTTTATTACTTGCAATCTTGAGTCATATCCAAAAAGGGGTATTATATTAGTTATGTAGTTTGACCTTGTCTGCTTAATTAATCTTTTTAAAGTTGACTTGAATGAATATTTTTAACCCATCTGTCAAATTTTCTATAGGATTATAAGTGGCGGTGAAAATAGAATAATCACCACTAAACTCTTATAGTTTGTTTGGGAGTTGGAAAGGAAAGGAGAGGACTAAAGCTCTCCTCTTTCTTATTTGGGAGATTTAAGTTCGAAGGAGAAGAGAACTTGTGGTAAAATGATATTTCCTTTCTTTTTTCTTTGCTCATTTTAATGATTCAAACCAGAGAAAGCAAAATCCCTTCTATTTTTTTTTTCTTTCCCTCCCTTTTCTCTTGTATCATTTTTTTTCCTTCCCCCTTCAACTCCCAAACAGAGCCTTAGAGTTGAGATCCCCTCCTCCAAACTTCCACCAACCTTTTCCAAGTACTCACTTCTAAGAATCAAAGTGATGGAAAAATTTGTAGGGGCTCGAATGAAAGCAAACACACGGTTGCAGTTGTTCCATTGTGAGCCTATCCATCATTGTAGCACCAGTGATCAAGCACTTGACAAATTCCACTTGGAACTCTTTTTATTTAAATCCCCTTATGTAAACTGTTTTCAGTTGGGATTGATATAGTCAGAGAACCCTCTTCTCTGTCAAACCATGAAAAAAAA
>QAOA01008138.1:90405-134992 GCA_003255065.1 Cercis canadensis | reverse complement strand
AAAAAAAAAAAAAAAAAATGCTTGTCTTTATTTCATTGGAACAATATTATTCTCTTCGTTAATTAGCATCTTGGTATAAAACTCCTTGATATCTAGATGAAGAGACTGAGAATATGAACCAATTAGCCATAAAACTTTTTTCGCTTTCGGTGACTGAAATTGGGAACAGAACTCATTTTTTTTTCTTGTCACAAAAGAGTTTTGAATAAAATAAATCCATTACATGGAATTCTTGAATTTCGGAAAGGAGTTTTTCTTTTAGTTTGTGTCTGAAGTTCAATTTCAATGAATAATTTATTTTAGATTGTCAATGGTGCAAAAGTAAGATGGAAGAGTGGTGCAATATAATTAATATATTCCTAGGTCGCTTCGTTACACAGCACAGGAACGGGAACGTCCTTGGTTGGTTAGAAAAATACAATTCATTAGGGTAAGGCTTATTTAGTACACTCCGTAACGTTTAATATATACAAATATCTATATCTATATGAGTTTAGTGACATATTTTTTAGAGTAAAACCATTTTTTAGTTATTGAAAAATACATTGATAATTTTGTCTTCCAAAAATTCTTGGTGATAATTGGTCCTTAAATGTCATTAACGGGATCCTACTAGAAAACTAATTTATTCGACGGAATAATAATTCAATGACCAATTTGTCACTGAAAATTTTTGAAGGAGAAATTTGTCAATAACTACATTTTTCTATGACTAAAAAAGGGTTTTACTCTATTTTTTAATCATCGAAATTGAAAAATTTACTCTATTTCAACACATTGTGCCTTTCAGTAAAACAAAAAAAAATCATGAATCAGAGATCTTCATGAAAATATGTTGAATCCTTAAAAAACTCAAGACTTTTATGGGCTCTAATTTACGAATCAATAGCACTTCGAAATGACAAGAATATTGTTATATAATTCATAGGTGAGAGAGAGAGAGAGATCGAGTAAGAGATATCAGAAAGAAGGAAAATGAGACATGGAACAGTCATTGGGAAGGGGGCATGTCTCCATTCGCACTCCCGTGTGATACAGCATAGCATCATACACCTCTTTGTTTCCCTTCAAAACCATTATATAACTTGGTGACCACGTTCAGATCCTTCTGTGTATTAAACTTCAATAAACTTTTTATATGATCTTACCTTCAATATGCACAAGTAAATAAAGAAAAGAAATATGAGAGGCTTTAGCTTAGAGGAGTCACTTTCAGTTTTAAGTCTGTCTCACACCCTCTTATCCCAGATTAAAACCTTCCCACCTTATCTTAGGTTTGAACTTCTCAACGGTAAAATGGCAGCTTTAACCATTTAGCCAATTATCTTAAGTTAAAAAAAATGATAAATTACAAGAATTTTCCTTTAAATTTGATGAAATTACATAAATTTCTCTCTACATTTCATATCAGTAGTTCTTTCATAATTAAATAAAATTTTAATGTGATTTATAATAAATGCTAAGAAGCTGACTGTAATTGAAAATTTATCGTTTGCTTTTAATAAAAAATTTGAATTGTAAGCCTTTGGATCATATGTGTCAGTGTAATTGTTTTACCATTTGTGTTGAATATTTTAAAATGACTCTTTTACTTTGTGTTCACTGGTTCAGAACTGGTAGTTATTATCTCAGCCCCAATGGTTGCCATCAAACAACGCTCACACTTCACACTAATAGGTAGACTCATTGGTTATTGGCATCCATTGAGCTAGTAGGTGTAGCCATTAATAAAGAGAAAAGGAATTGGCAACAGTACCTATATATATTCATTTTAGCTTACTTCCTTCCTTGTCATGATTTCATCTGTAAAGCAATTGCGTGTTAACTGCGCTTCCTTAACATTACCTTTCCCTTACTATAAATTGAAAAGTCTTAGCAAAGAGAAAAAAGTTTAATATTGCATGGGAAGGGGAGAAAAAAAAAGTTAGAAAAGGAAAGCTCCAACTTGTGTTATAAATATTTCATATCCAACCCCCCTTTCCCCAAAAAAGACCAAGTACATTTACACTTTATACTATTCCCGTTCATTAATTTTGCATTTTCTATTTGGACTCCTTAACTTTTGTGATTAGAGCAAGTTGCACATTATCAAGATAGAGATTGATGTTTTGAGATTTGAACGTGAGTAGGAGAAAGAAAAGGAAGAACTGCCCTCTCCCACATAGAGACTGAAGCATTAAAATTTATTATGATTACTGTTTTATTTCATCTAAAGAAGGTAATTATAAAAATAGAGCACCACTATTTTCACACTCAATTTTATTAATGTCATACTCTATTTAATATCTAAATACAATATAAATTAATTTACCCTTATTTAATATAAAAGTTTTTAATCAATTGTAAAAATCCTCATTTAATATAAAAAGCTTTTGGTCAAAGTTAAAAACTTTTTATATTAATTAAAGATAATTTAGTCTATATCATATTTATATATTAAATAATTAAAGTGTGACATTAACAAAATAAGGTATAAAAATAGTGACTCTCTAAAAATATGATTTAGTCTATACCTAGTAGGTCCAACTATTTGTGACGCTCTAGAATTACGGTCTCCTGTCTCTCTGAAAAATGATTCTATATTCTATAACCTAATAAAATAGGACTTACAAAGGCTTACGTTTGATAAGGTTTGTCACTTATGTTGAAAATCAATTGTTTTTCTCCAGCTCAGTGACTGATTAGAGTGAAATGATTCTATAATCTAATTTTTAATTTCCCAAAAGAATATGCTTTTACTTTTTTACAATTGATCCTTAAGAAAATAAATCATAAAAGGCATTATATAATTGAGAAAGAACTAGGGTTACATATTCTTTCGAAAAAAGAAATCACTAAGGATAATAGAAACAAGAAAGAAGGACAAGAAAAGCAAAGAAAAAACCCAAAAGAACAGAAGCCGCAATGGAGGAGACAAACCAAGTTGCAGAAGCTACTTATGAAACCTTATCCAAAAAGGAGAAGAGGGAGATCAAGGCACTGTTCCGGTCCATCGACAAAAATGGAGATGGGAAAATAAGCGCTGAAGAGTTGAAGGAGTTCCTCAAGGAAAACGGGCATGAAGCAAAGGCGAGTAGCAATATCTTCTCACTGATTGATCAAAACCAAGACGGTTGCCTTCAATTCGATGAAGTCGTAACTCTCTCTTACGTCATCGAGAGCAACAGGCCTGTATGCAATCACTGTAAAGCTTTCATCCCAGGTGCGTTTTTCATTTGTACGGACTGTCACTGGGAGAAACCAGCTAAGGATAGTTACAACCTTTGCATTGATTGCTACAAACATGGGGAGTTCGTGCATGAGCATGCTGAATTTCTGGACAATTATACGCTTTTTGCGGAGATGCAAGAAAAGCTGAAGGTATTTTTTTTTTTTTTTTTTAAAGTTTATTTTACTTATGGTATTATCAGAAATATAAGTCTTTAGTTAAGAGCATAATCGTCAAAGTCTTTTGATTTACTATTCAAATTAGGTATGTAAGTATAGATCCAGAAAGGTAATGAATTATGATCACAGTAATTTGAGTGTCTGTCATTCGCAATCAATGATTCTTGAGATTCACATGATAGGCTATATTTCTCTCAAAAAAAATTAAAAAAGAAAATTCATTTTTAATTATAAGACTAAAATCTAATCGTGAATATTCTAAGAAGTAAGAACTTTACATGTAGATCTAGAGTTCAACTTTGGAATATCCATATGCCACTGAATTGAAAGTTATTTTTTATTTTTTAATCTTTGGCATGTTGGAAAGTCGAATCTGATTCGAGTTTCTTAGACTCAAAAATCTAGAGTTGTTAAAACTTTTATCATTGGTTTGTCAGAGATTAATTATTAGCAATTATTTTACCAAAATAATTTTTTTCTTTATGCTTTCGTTTTGGGCTTATATTCACCAGAAGAAAGTCCATTATTGATGGAAATTTTTGTTGGTAATTAATTTCATTATTAACCTTTATTATTGACAAATAATTATGAAATTTGATTTCACTATAGGAGCGGAAGCTAGAAAAAATAATACATGAACATAACTTGAGCATGATATTAATTAATTAATATGGTAATTTCTTAAGCTTCTATGTGTGCTTTAATGATGAGAGATTCTTTTTTTTTTTTTTTTTAAGTCAAGGAACATGTGGGAAGTTTACGTAATTTGCAGAATGTGAAAAGTCCAAATCTTCATTTTGTCATGTAATCATATAAAAAGTATACTGTAATTTCTTTATCTAATTCCTTCCATTTGTGCAGGCAAGTTCCCCTCCATCCACCAGTGAAACTAATCAGCCTAAATCGAGGAAAAGAGTGAGTAAAATCTCTAATTTGCAGTTTATTTATTCATTTACTGTCAATTAGAGCTCATTAGATTGCTGCTGCTGCTGTTGTTCTTGTTNGTTCCTCTCCATCCACCAGTGAAACTAATCAGCCTAAATCGAGGAAAAGAGTGAGTAAAATCTCTAATTTGCAGTTTATTTATTCATTTACTGTCAATTAGAGCTCATTAGATTGCTCCTGCTGCTGTTGTTCTTGTTGGCATGCTATAAAAATGTCATATATTCCCAATAATAATAATAATAAAAAAAGAGTCATATATTGAACTTATTTTTGCATTATAGGTAGATTAGTCTAAATTTTTTGATTAGGGATACCAAAAGATTCTAGGTTTTGTAAGATCCTTGTATCACTAGGAGTGTTTTGTTGAAAGCACAAAATAAGATCATTAAAACTCAACCCCCATGGTTTTGATAGCACACATCCTCTAGCTCATGTAGTGTACCTTATTTCCCTTCCCAATCCAAAAAGAAATATATAGGGATTGACTCATAACATAGTTGTCTTGGGGGTTTAAAGCAACTAATGGATAAGTCAGAATGGACTGGGCAATGGCTTTTATCAGAATCTCTTCTCTAGCATGTGGTAACATCCTATCCTTTCATCCCTAAACTGGCTTTCAAACTTGCTCCTTTAAACCTTGACACAAACCATTCTTTGTCCTAACTTCAGTGGGAATGTTTGCCAAACACATTGGCATCAAACTTGGCATGTGGACATATAAATTCATGCACAAAAGAAAATTTAAGCCAATGACTTGTGGGTTTAATGATACACTTCTTAGTCATAGGAATCAAGGCGTTTGATGTCAAAAGTTCAATTTTTGCCATATACTTCATTCTTTGTTTCCTGGTGCTTTGCCCTGCTTTATACCAAATAAAAGAAAAAGAAAACTATTTAGAGCCCTACTTAAAATTACCAGCATTGTAAAGGATGTAACATTAGGAACACATGGATCCCAAAAAATCCTCAAAATTCCCATCTCAGTCCTTTGAGCAGTCTTGCAAGTAAGCAGGTGGGATAACAGTGGAAGGTTAAAGGCTTCATGGAACCCAGACCTCCCTCCTTTTTAATTTGAAGCACAACACCTCTTCCACTTCATCCTGCATATGCCTCTATTGCTATTAGAATTTATGAATTGATTCACCTTATCTTACGTCTTAGAAATATCTAGTGTTATTATTAAAAAAAAATAAAAGAGCCTTTTCGAAGATGAAATTTTTTAAAATATATAGGACCATAATAAATGAACAATGATAGTTTCAAGAAAAATTTATTGTTTATATTAGAAAATAAATTGCTAGTACTTTAAGTATAACTTTGATAATAAATAATTTTGAATATAATAAAAAAAAATTATGTTTCTGAGTTAAATAATATCTTTAAAAAGATAATACTACCTACCATTATTTTGGCCCCAACAAAAACAGTCTAGCTTCTTCCCTTTTTTCTCCTTGTAAATGGGTTAAATACACATCTTCTCTCCTTCGCACGAGCTGATAGAACTTCACTGAATTCACCATCCACGCTAGGACCATCTCACCAAGCTAGGTCCCTTTGCAAAGTGTTGAACTGATGGATGCCCTGGTGTTTGAGAATCAATATGAGCATGGACTGAGAATAAATGCCAACTGCAGCCATTACCTTCAAAATAGCATGTTTGAAGAAATTATCATTCAAATCAACCTCCTTCCAGATTCACTTCTGATTTCTTGTTTTCTGTTTTGTTTTTTTCGTTTTGGCCTACACCAGATTCACTGTCACTCACATGGCTAGCAGAGTTAGCTTGCCCCCAATTTCATTTTTGTAAATTACCTTAACTCCTAGCTAGCTGTTTCATTCTAGGTCTTCTTCTAACTTTCTTAGAAGCTAAGTAAGAGGTAGTTAAAAGAGCATACCTCCTGTCTATATATCTTACCTATTTTTCCAATTTCAGTGTTTCCAATTCTATTCGTGTCGCACTTCTTAAATTCTGGCATACCATCAGAAACTGCCTGCTTAATAAAAATAAATTGAAGGGGCTGATAGAGCCACTTTATCACCACACATACACCCCATTCTTGCTTGCATGCTGCATTAAAGCAGAAAAAAAAAAACATCAAAGAATATAAGAAAAACATATAGAGATAAGGGATCATACTTTCACTTTGTTTGGTATTTCTGTTATCACTATAGGTTTGAACATAAAACTTCTAAACCCTAAAAACAACTTCATTATTGCTCGACACAAGCTGTTTGGTGTGATCACATTTCTCAACTCTCTTTCTGGTTAAAAGAAACCATACTTGGTATCATTAATGATACTAGAATAGGAAACAGATGTAGTACATGCCATCATCATCAATCCTGATCTATTCACAAAACCCAGTTTGGGGCATCATAGCTTCAGGAAAAAGCCCACTTAACCCTGTCATAAACTTCCACATATGTAGTTTTAGAACAAGAAAACTTTTATGCTGGTGTCTAATATGATGGAGTACCCCATAAGCAATCAAAAGATTATTGGTAATGTGCCTACCTAGGACAGGCACTTAATTTGGAACTCCTATGTAACTGCTGTTATTTCTACTTCAACCTATTGACCTGGATCTTAGTAATGGTGTTGTATGACAAGTAACTCGAGCTGAAAGGTAAGAATTGGGTCATATTCTTAAAATAAGATATATATGATTGAATAATCATCATTCATGGTAATGTCAAATATTTATTTGAATTGGATATTGTGTCTCAGACCTCAGTATACATGACATAACTTTACTAATTAATTAAACCAAATATTTTTGCTTGATAATTACTTTAACTTGAAGAAGCTTCTATGAAGAGGGATAGGGAAGATATTTTATTTTTCTAGTTTTAATTACAGTTTTGGATTTCATTGAAAAACTTCGGTCTTGATCACCTCGACTCAAAAGCAAAATTTCTTTTATCTGTTTCTGGTCCATTCACTGCCTGCATAAATAAAATACTTTTTTAAAAATATAGTAAACAGCATTTGCAGTAAAATAGTTGAAAGATACAGATGAAATGCGCTCAGAGATATGAGGAAAGCGTGAAATTATGACTTTTGAGATTCTCATGATTCACCAAATGAATGTAATTAAACCCAAGCGTTACCATAAATCTTGTGTTATTTTCAGGAGAAACTGAAGAAAGTATTCAAAGCATTAACTGGAATTGCAGCAATTGGGAGCTTCGTTGTCACATGTGGCCTGGGTGATTTATTTGCTTTTCTCTTTCAAATATTTTTTCATTTATCCAAATTTTATTTGCATGAGAATTCATTTTTACTAAGGCTAAGGCTAAATCAATAGTCAAATCAAATCTGTGAATGCCTAAATGTTAGAATATAAAGGAAGAAGAGCAAAACAGAAATAAGATAGATATGATTTCTGTTACTGAAATAATTATTGCTCTCTCTTGCTTTTTTCATTCATCTTAGTTGCTATATATACACCAGAGTTATTAGTACATGCCAATACCTAGTACATGTCCATACCATACCAGGCAACAACAACCATTTCAGCTTATCTAAACTATCAAGCAATATAACACATCAACATCAGATTTTTTACACTAACAAAAAGAAATATTTCCTAACTTAAAACATAGAAAAATCTCATAGTTTAACACTCCTCATTAAGATTTTTCTTCAAGACTCTAGGTTTTGATCTCTGAAATTTGAATTTGGCTCTTGGAAGAGCCTTGGTCTAGTTATATGCAATATGGTTTTGAGAATTGAAATGATCAATGTTGACTTTATCAATCTTAGCTTTTTTAGTTGTTGATTTTTCTTGATATGCAGTTCTTATTGTTGAAATATGTAAGGATTGGGCCACCACTTTTTCTTTGAATTCATGGAAATCTCCTCCTTCATTTGAACTTTCCTGCCATTTTTGCTTGCTGCCTCCTCATAGCTTGTGGGTTCTAGTAACACAACATTGCATTTCTCATAATCTTCATCAGTAGTTTTGGTTCCTTTGATATGTACAGCACCAAAGTTGTCTATATCTTCATCTTCTGCTATTGCAGTTTATTTCTTTGCTGCTGTAACTTGTTCTTGGGAAGTATTTCCCTTAATATGACTCTTGTCATTCTTCGTTCTTATCACCATTCCACTCAATTGAAAAACTCCTAGCCTTCATTTTAACAATCAAAAACTAATAGCCACTAGCATCACATATTCTACAAGCTTTATTTTCAAAGTGCAAAGCATAATCTTTTTTCTACTAATTGATGAATACTTAGCATATTTTGATTAATATCAGGTACATAAAGAACATCATGGATGAGTTTAATACCTGAACTAGTATTAATAGCAATACTGCCCTTTCCTCTTACTTCAACAAAATCTCCATTTCCAACCTTAACTTTAGAAATATAGCTTCCATCCAACATTCTAAATAGACTTAGATCATGAGACATGTGGTTTGAACAACCACTATCAATCAGCCAAGCATTGTTGCTACTGCTTGTTGCATAGCATGTTGCAGCAAAGAGTGTTTCTTCAACTTTATCTTAGTTCTCAGCAACTTGTGCTCGTTGTGCTTGTTGTCTTTGCTAACCTCCCTTATCCTTGCACACCTTTTCAATGTGACTAAGCTGATTACAGGTTCTACATCTCACATTTGGCCTATACCAGCAAAATTTTTCAGAGTGAGTTTTCTTATTGCAATGAGAACATGGTGGATAATCTCCTCTTCTAGCTCCATCATTGCTGCACTGACCATCTTCTCTCTCATCAGTTTTCTTCTTTCCTCCATTTCTGCTAGGTTGCTTCTCTTTTAACTTTGCTAGGAATGCACCTTCACTTGACTCTTCCTCCCTACAGCTCTTCTTTGCTCCAAGCCTTGAAAGGCACTCCCCACCTCTGTCACACTCAACTGGGATAGATCCTTTGCAATTTCTAGAGAGGAGATTTTGGACTCAAACCTCTCTAGTACACTAATTAGGATTTTGTCCACAATCCTTTGCTCAGTGAGTTCTTCACCAAGCAATCTAAGCTAGTTTACCACCTTCATAAGTATGTCATTATACTCATTCATTGTCTCAGATTCTTTCATCCTCAGCATCTCAAACTCTCTTCTCAAGTTGAGAACTTGAATCTGTCTTGTTCTTGGACTACCATGAAACTCTTCTTGTAGCTTCTCCCATGTTTGCTTTGCTGTCTCTAGGTTCATGATTCTTGTGAAGATTTCATCTCCCAAAGATGAATGGATAGCAACTAAGGCCTTGTATTCCTTGGCACACTCCTCACTGTGCATCTTGATTTGTGCTAAGGAGGGATTTGGAGTTGGTTGCCTTCTAGGCTCAGTTACTTCCCACAAATCAAATGCTCTCAAGTATGCTTTCATTTCACTGCTCAAATTGGGTAGTTTTCACCTTTGAAAGCTGGTGGAGAGGGTACAAAATAATTGCTTGAAGTCATGGATATGTCTCAGGTTTTTAGAGGTTTATAGATAGGGAAGCCTTGCTTGTTTTCTCTCAAACTCACAGCTGATTTTTATCTCTATACTCACAATCCTCAAAGATCATTTACAGCTCTGGTACCATGTTAGAATATAAGTTTTATAGGCTGAAAGGAAGAAGAGCAAAATATAAATAAGGCAAAGATGGGGTGTGTTTGATTTTGTTTTTGTTTTTTTGTTTTTAAAAATAGTTTTTGAAAACAACCATTTCTTGTTTTTGTTTTCTTGTTTTAAAACAATATTGTGAGAAGAAGTTTTCAAAACATGTAAACAAAAACAGCCCTATCAAACAATTTTTTTTTTGTTTTATTTTTTTTAAAAAAAATAATTTTTAAAAACAGAAATCAAACAAACCCATGGTTTCTGCTACTGGAATAATTCTTGCTCTCTCTTGCTTTTTTCATTCATCTTAGTTGCTATATATACACCAAAGTTATTAGTACATGCCCTTATTTAGTCCATACCACACCATACCAGTCAACAACAACTATTTCAGCTTATCTAAACTAGCAAGTAACATAACACATCAACACCAGATTTTCTACACTAACAAAAGGAAATATTTCCTAACTTAAAACATAGAAAAATCTCATAGTTCAACACTAAAATATCTCTTAAAAGCCAAAACTAATCTGAATTGAATTCTAGCCTAGCTCACCAAAAGATAATTGTTCTAAAAGCCAAGCAGTAAAAGGAAAAAGTCCTTTTCACTTTTCTGATATCTATATATGGTTATTTACGTCGCAAGTACAGAACATCTCAGGGTAGAATTTGGTGATGATAACTGCAATAGCAGGTGAAAAATATGGCATACCTCTTGCATGGTAGAAACTTAATCTAACTCTTGCTGAGTTAAATATACTGCTTTGCTCCAATGATCCAACTAGGAAATTAGGATTTGTTTGTTTGGGAGATTGGAGAGAAGGAAAAATGAAGGTCCGAAGATGGAAGGGAAGGGATGAGAAGGAGAGAACCAAGGAGGGTTTTCTCTTCATTGTCAAACTATCTGATCACAGCCTTGTTGACCTATCTATGATGAAATAAAAATGAGTGTCAATGTACTTGCTGCATCCACGGATGAGAATTATTTGAAAGGTCACTTGCATAAAGATTCTCAACAAAGATTTGTGCTGGCCTTATAACACTGTATTATATGCATCTATATTTGATTAGCACCTGGAGCTGTAATTAATTTCACAAGTTGAAAAACTAACAATCCTTTTGTTTCTTTGATGACCTTGAAAATGCAGGGTGTTGATTAGAGAAGAGATAACAAGAATAAGTGCTACTGTGATCTTCTATCCTACACTTTGGGTTTGGTTGATTTCAGAGTTTTAACATGTTAATGATATCGGTAACTTTTGACGGTATTCAAGTAGTTTGGTCAATACTGGTTTCATGCTTAGAAGCCAAACTGAAACATTTTATTTTTGGGTACTTTTGACGATTTTGGATTCGAACACAGAACCACAAACCCTAAGAAAACTGAAGCATGTTTTGTTGATCTTAAGTCATTGCACTATGCTTCTTTTTATTTCAGTGGGACATTAATTATTATTCTCTTTGGTTAGCATCTCGGTAAAGATGAAGAGACTGGGAAGTGGGAGTATGAACCGATTAGTGCTAAAACTTGAAACTTGTTTAGGGTCCGTTTGGTTTAGCTGTTTTCTGTTTTCATTTTCATTGAAAATGAAAATAAAGTCAAAAATATGTTTGGTTGAGTATAAATAAAAATGTTTTCATTGAAAACATTGAAAATGTTTCCAAAAATTGGTAGAAAACTGGAAACGTCTAAAAGACGTTTTCATTGTTTTCAAAAATTAACCGGTGGCAATTTTGTAATTCCATCAACTTTTTTTTATTTTTTTTATTTTCCGCATTCAAGTTCTAAACTCTCTCTCTCTTACTCACTCACACTTCCAGTCTCGAAACGTCTAATTCATTTCTTCACCATTGAAACAAAAATATCTTCTTCCACTGTGAAAACCATTCAAGACACTCAAGGCATGGAAATCCTTCGTCTTCCTCACCTTCAAGACTAACAATTTTCTCTATTTCTTCTTCAAAGCTGGTCTCGCTGTTTCCACTGCAAAAAAAATTATGTGTTTAACTTCGTCCTCAGTGGATGGGAAGAGAAGACAACATAGAACGATTTGAACCAATAACAGCAACCAGCCGATTGTGATAGCTGGGAATACTACTATAAAAATTGTTTGATGCGTTCATAAAACTTAATCACGGTATGCACATTTTTTTTTTTTGTGATAGAACCGCATTTCTACCCTGTTTGAGCAAAAGCTTTAGTTAAATATTGTTTCTACTGCTAAACCAAACATGCATGATGCAACAACCCACCCACACCCAACTTGAGTTGCCTGACCAGGAAATGATGACTTGCGTAAAATCCATGCATTCATTAGAGTACTACGGGTAATTTAGTAATCTTCATTTATTCTGGAACAAAAATGAACAGTTAAAGGGTATAATAAACATAAAGGTGTGTATAAATTATAAAACACCAAAAAGATGAAGCCAATTTAACATAGATGGAGAAGAAGAAGAATGACTACAATAAGTATCCTGTTTCCTCAAATTACAGTATTGGAATTGGTGGGAGGATTGGCAGTACCAGGATGGGAGGATTGAGTGCCCTTGTCTCTCTGTTTTTTACCTTTCTCTATCACCCATCTCTCTGTTTTTTAAACATTTTGTTCAATGCCACACCATCGACACCGCCCCAACAAGCACAGAGTCAGTGAATATCTCACATATTTTGTTTGGAATCGGTGGCTCCGCCAAGACGGTGAACACACACTGCCACTACACTGAGCTATGGTGGAAGCTCAACGTCACCAAAGAATGTATTTGTAAGAGGGAAGATGAATGTGAAGAAGATAAGTTACAGGATATGGTTTGGAAATGAAAATGGGAATGGAAATAAAAAAACTTCAGCAAACATATATTTTTAAAAATGAAAATATGAAAATGAAAACATATTTCAAGGAATGAAAATAGGAAATGAAAACATTTTCTAAACCAAACGGGCCCTTACTTTTGGTGGTGAAAATTAGGGATGGAAGTCATATGAGTTATTATTTTGTATCCCGTCGTAGAAAGTAAAATATTTATAAAAATGGTTAAAATTTTATGATTTTTATCATAAATAAGTTAAATTTAATATCTCAATTTAAGATTTTTTATACTTGTAAATTTTATTTTTGATATAAAAATTATAAGAATATAAAATGAATGGTTATGATGTTTATAATTTTATAAGTAATTTGTTGAAGTTAATCATTGAAAAATTATTTAATATTACTTAAATTATCATTAAGATAAATTTGATGGAGTGTTTATATATATATATATATATATATATATATATATATATATATATAAAGTTACTACACCCATAATGTTCAAGATAAAAATCTAGCATTTAGTTTTTAAATTGTAAATAGGCTTTGATCTCGACACCCCTCCCCATCTGAAAATTTAATTTTAAATGGCTGCCCAACTAATGGAAGTTCACTTCTAAATGGACCCACTATTACCATTTAAAAATAATGTTACTAATTAAATAATTATAAATCCTATGTGTTTTTATTTTTCATCAAATAATATAGAGACTATTTCTCTTAAATATAAGTTTTAATCACAAAATATAAATTAAAAATTTGACCACTTATTAAATATATTGTTTATCCATCTTAAAACAAATTAGAATAATGTAAAAGAAAATTGGAAAAGTTATTCTAAGGTTTTGGACTTGAAGGAAAAAACATTTAGGTGCAGGTAACTTATTTCGAATTAGATTATTAATTTTCTTTGAAAAATGACTAAAATACTTTTGATAATACACAATTTTTTTCATTGATTATTTTATTTCTTTTAAACATGATAATTATATATTAAATAAAATAATCAAATATTTTATACATTATAGCAATTCATATAAGTATATAGAGATATTTTAGTTATTTCTTAAATACATCATGCACTTGATTGGAAATAAATTGCCTAATGCAACTATGTGTCTTTTTCTTTTAATTTTAGAACATAAGAATAATTTTCTCCAAAAATTTTAACCCCTTGATAATTTTCCAAAACAAAATTCAACATCCAGCCAGCCCATACTTGCACACTTCTTTCAGATTTTCCAAAGCCCAACAGCAGCCGAGCAGAAGGTTAGCAGAGAAAAAAAAGAAAAAAAAAAAACCTGAGATGGAAACGGTGCGTTTAGACAAATTTATGGTTCCCATCTTGTGTTCTACTTGCTACCAGCCGCATCATCGTCTCTTCTCCCAATAACAGAACAGAACCAGAACAATGGCTGTGCGCTGCAACGGTGCGTTTTGACCCAAAAAACAGAAGAGAGAAAAGAATTTAACGAAACGGTTCGTTTTGTGGGAGTTATTGTGGCATCATCTCAACCTCAATCTGGTCAAGAAGCAGAGTATCTTTCTCCACTCCTTGCAGGAGTTGAGCTCTCTCACTGAAACCTCTACTCATTGCCATGGCAACGGCTCTCTCTTCTGTGCAAGCCACGCTCTTCTCCAGAACCTCACTCTTTCGCCATAGCAATAGAATAAGAAGCTTGACTATTTTTTCCCCTTTTTCATCTTCTGCGGCTTCTGTTTCCACTGACAACCTTTCACGGAAAAAATGGAGGCAACCGGTGGTTTCAGTTTTGGAGCTAGGCGGAGTTAAGATTAGCAAAGAAGGTACCTTTGGGAAAATTTAAATTGTGGGTTTTCTGTTTGATGCTATTTATTTGCTGATTTGCTTGTTAATTTTACTGTTTTTATGCTTGATATTTGAATTGAAATCGTGTTATCATGAATCATGATGCACACAAATTATGTAATGTTTCTGAAATTATGTTGCTTACGCTTCTATTTATTCTGTGGTGATGAATAATTTCCATCATGGGTTTGCTCTTAAAGCACATATTATGTCATGTTTGTGAAATGGAATACCCGTGACCATTTTCTCACTTTCTGCATTTTCAAATGACATTGAAGAAGTCCCCGAGGGGATACCTTGAGCATTGGGCATTCCACTGTGGAGGTTCTGTGTTTGAATCCCATTAGGATTGGGTGGGGTGAGATTATGGGAGGGGATAGGCTACCCCTGTTGTGTAGCCTCCCGTGGACCAAAAAAAAATATGCCATTGAAGTGGGTTTGTCGAAGATTCTTCTCTTTTGGGTGTTTTTGGATATATCTATTACCATATGGGATGTTTTGGGTGGTGTGGGGCTTGCATTACATGTGCTACTTTCTCACCTTGTCTGCCCTGTTATGTTTTGTGGTGTTGCTTTGTGGGTATAATTTAATTGCAAAGTTTGTACCATGTAATGAACTCATCATTTATTCATCTTGGTCTCTTAGATGTGGTGAGAAATGATCCTACGAATAATGTGCCGGACACAATCTTTTCAAAACTTGGAATGCAACTTCACAGGAGGGATAACCACCCACTTGGGATATTGAAGAATGCAATATATGAGTATTTTGATGCAAATTATTCAAATAAGTTCAACAAGCTTGATGATCTTTGCCCAATTGTTTCAGTGAAGGAGGTATAGCAAAAATACGCTGAAGAATTACTTAAACTTTGCTCCTATGTGATGCATTGCTGTTATTAGTTGTTGTTGCACATTTATGTTGGGTTGTAGACATCAGCAAACATATCCTTCTAGTTTATACGCTACTGCTACTGTTCTAGATATGGGCTCCAATGAAAATTGCATGTCATTTATTCTGAGGACTATATACAGAGTATACTTGTTTATAAGAAAGGGTTGAGACATCATGTTGCAATTTCTTTTAGTTGTTTATAAGTGAGGCTTGAGATATATTGTTGCAGTTTCTTTTAGAGAGTATGGCCTATAACTTGCTTGGTGGCTTTTGATGAGGTGCTTTTAATCTTTTGTGGGGCAAATTCATTGGTGGTTGTGAATTCTTTAGGTTTCTTCTTTAAGAAAGGAGAGTAGAGAAAGAGAGTTAAAAGCAAAAGAAGAAACATCAATGATAGTCTATGCAGATAGGCTGTCCAGTAGGGATGCTTACAGTTCAAATGTAACTATATGTCAAAACCTTGTCATTTATCTCAGGATTCCATAATTTATTAGCTTATTTGTTATAATGATGCAAAGAAAGCATGATAACGTCTCATTTTTTATTGTTATAATGAAATACCAAAATTTCTTCTGATGCATTTGCTACATTTGACAAGATCAAGTCTGAGTTGAATCATATAAATTATTGTAATTGAAACGCAAGTTAAGAATGCTGCTTTATTTGTGTTAGTTTTATGCAATTTGAGACATCTGCAACCCTTTACTGAATGGGGGCATCATTAATGTGCTTGTGGTACTATAATGTTTCTACCTGTTGTTGTGACTGACTTATTTTGGATGACTTTTTATTCTTGGCAACTTGAATGTGCCGTATTTTACATTATAAATCCAAAAGCATAATAGATTGCTACTTGGTGGGTATGTGAGGTAGTTTGAACTTAAAAGATGTTGCATCTTGGTGATAATTTTCTTTTCATTGCAGAATTTTGATGATGTTTTGGTTCCTGAAGACCATGTGAGCAGGAATTATAATGATACATACTACATAGACCCTCAAACCGTTCTAAGGTGCCATACAAGTGCGCATCAGGCAGAGTTATTGAGAAGAGGATACACTCATTTCCTTGTTACAGGAGATGTGTACCGCAGGGATTCAATTGATTCAACTCATTACCCTGTTTTCCATCAGGTATGATGCCTTATCCAGCAACCAGAATGTTCTTATGAATGGCTTCATGGAGTTACTTCATTTTGTCTGATTATGTAGATGGAAGGCTTTCGGGTTTTTGCTCCAGACGAATGGGAGGCATCTGGAATGGATGCCACAGCCTTTGCAGCAGCAGACTTAAAGACATGCCTGGAGGGTTTAGCTCGTCACTTATTTGGTATTCATAAAGTGCCAATAGACACATTACGGTATCAATTGCATTATCAGTGGGGATCTATAAGATGAATTAGTTTAAAAAAATAAAAAGAAACTGACATGAATTTGGTAGAAACTACATTTTTTATTATATACATATATTTGTGGTAGTGGCAATTTTGCGATGGGGGACATTTGTATTCCATTGTGCTTGTGTGTCTAACCTAGATGATACAGCCATCAGGAAATATAGGACAACTTTCCAGTGTTCATGATATGCTAAACATTTTAGAAAATTTAATTATAAAAATTTCACTAGTGAACTAGTTAGCTTAACATGGAGTAGATTACAACTAGTGCTTTTATCCTATGCGTTTTATCCCCATATAATATAATTTCAACTGTGTGTAAGATAATGTATATACATGTTTCATTTTATAATCTCCTTCAAGCAACATTTGTAGGTGAGAAAAACGAAAGTAAATATCATTTACAAGTAATTAAAAAATAAATAAAAAAAAGCTTTTCTGTTGCATAACTTCTGAAACAAAAATGAAACCCTTTCACCGGGAAAGTGAAACAAGAAAATACTGTATAATAACCATCTCATTGTAATACTAACGACCTAAAGCAGTTTCTTCAAGAAAATAACAAGGTATCAAATTGTGATATATCGCAGAAGCTGTTAATGACTCACAAATTGCTAATTTATAATCTTTTTGCATCTTCTGGTTCTTGGCTTCTTTGGGTTAAGTCTCTTGTTAATTTCAGGTGCTGTGGAAATGCGCTGGATTGATGCCTATTTCCCATTTACAAATCCATCATTTGAACTTGAAATATATTTCCAGGTATGCTGTATTCTTGATAATTTCTGGAGCATACCAATATGTTATAATTTCTGTTACTTGATTTTGCCAGGGAAACCATGCTGCCCCATAAATAACATGTTTTCGAAATCACTATGAGAGTAGGAGGATTGTGTATGCGCTCCCCTCCCCCCCCAAAAAAAAAACACACACACACACACTTTGTTTTTTAAAATTGGCTTGGAAAAGGTGGAGTCTAATATTGATGTGAACTCTGAGACCTTTCAAAATTGTAATAATAAAATCAAAAGGAAGTTGAAAATGATAAATTGATAATAAGGTGACCAATAAAAGCAGCAGCCTTAATTGTTGGCTATCCAATTTGAGGAGAGTCTTAAATAAATTTTGGGATGTCAATAATGTTGAGGGGGCCAGTTTCTCAGCCATTATCCTGCCCTCTTAATTATCATCCCATTCCTGAATAGGGTTATAATCTCAATTTCATTACCCTATGTGATTTCTCTTCTTTTTCCTGCATATTTTTATTTCTCATTTTAGATAAAAGAAGAAATTGAAAGCCGTACTACATTAAAATTCAGATTTTGTAAAATTGAAAACCATATTGTGTATGAGGACGTAAAAAAATAGAGCAAGTTGATATGCATTCCATGAAATCTAGCTTGACTCCCCAAATGTTTAGACTTTAATTTGCAGGCATTTTATGCGTACTGGGGGTGTAGAATTATAAGGGGAAGAGAGGACCCCAAGGAGATCTTATGTCTTTGCTGTGAACCTATAGCAACCTAAGTAGAAGTTGGACACTCTAACTATAACACCCCACTATTTAAGTATTTTCTAGCCATTGCTTATACTATTTAACCTACACATAGCAGAGGCTTCATTAATAGTTTATTTTATGGGTCATTTGTCAACCATTGACTTGCATTTCCTTTCTCTCTTTCCCTCCCTCCTTTCTCCTTTGTCTTTTCCTTCCATTTTTGTATCAAAAATAACTGGTGTTTGATGTTTTGTCAGGAAAAGTGGTTAGAGGTTTTGGGCTGTGGGGTGACAGAGCAAGAAATTCTAAGAAGAAATGGTAAACCAAATAATGTAGCATGGGCTTTTGGCCTCGGGTTGGAGAGGTTAGCAATGGTTCTATTTGACATACCAGATATTCGTCTCTTCTGGTCAACAGATGAGCGATTTACCTCCCAGGTATTTATTGTATATGGTTAACAGCATTGTTCAATATTGTCCTTATTTTTCCCTGATTGTGAGATGTACAAATTATTTGATTTAATCATCTTGAAAATCAAAATATTTTTATATTACAAGTGGCATTTTTTGGGACCTCTAACATTTCACTCTTTCTCCTTAATAATGTTTTTTTCACAGTTCTCCAAGGGCCAGTTGGGAGTCAAATTTAAGGCATTTTCAAAGGTAAACTCGACATGAGCATCTGTGCGGTTGTCTGTGAGTGTGTATAAATATTGTCCGTTACATTGGTTGTCATTGTGCCATGTATGCCTATGGTATGATGTTTCACCACGTTAAAGGCCTTGTCAGCATGCAATATAGATATGCAGAGATTTTGAATCCAGAGTATATGTTTTGCTTTTTTAGCTTCTTGGTTTCAAATGACTTAATTCTTATACGTGAATCTCTTTGACTGGGCAACATTTTACTAAGCTTTTATGCAAGAATTTTTTTTTTTTCCCTGGGGCATTTGCGGTGTTATGTTATCTGCATGATGGTATCTTGTTATTGGCTAGCAGGAATTAACAACTTTTCTTTTTTTATTTTATTGATGCATAAAGTTGTAAAAACTTTCTTGAGAGCATAGTAACTCCTCTCTCTGTTTCCCGCTGACAGTATCCTCCTTGTTACAAAGACGTCAGTTTCTGGATCAATGAATCATTTACTGAAAACAATCTATGTGAAGTTGTCAGAGGAATAGCTGGGGATCTTGTGGAGGAGGTACACGTTTGAACACATATACAAGTAAAACTTTCTGGTGTTTTACATTTATTCACATATTCACTTAGTTGTTTCTATCTATTCTCATATTGAAGATATTACCAATCTGTGAATTGACTAAAGAGTATATGTTAAATGGTGCGTCTTGAAAGGTATTTGAGATGAGTTTCTCTGCGGTCTCCCCGCTGCTGCATGACTTGATATAATTGCAGTGAAAGGATTGCATATTTTACTCTCTTATTTCTTTGACTAGGAATGTTATGATGACTTTTTCTGCTAATTTTGCTGTGAATGCCACATTAAGTTTGGTGAATGGAATTTTCTTTGACAATGTTGTTTTGCTTCCCCTTTCCTGATTTTGTTTTTCTTATTGAAAAACTAGGTACAATTAATAGACAATTTCACCAACAAGAAAGGAATGACCAGTCACTGCTATAGGATTGCATATAGGTCTATGGAACGTTCGCTTACTGACGATGAAATTAACGACCTGCAGGTATAAATTTTATCTGAGAGTTTACTGCAATTATTTTCAGTTTTGGTTTATGAAGATTTGTGTTAAAAGCTACCAACACAATAATTTTTTTTTTCCTTTTTTACCTGTAATTGCAGTGGAAGGTAAGAGAACAGGTGGAGAACAAATTGAATGTTATAATGAGATGAGCTCTTATTGTGGTTAACATTTTAGAGAAACTGCTGTATTTGTTCCTCCCAATTTTGTCAGTGTACAGATGTTTTACCTTCCTTTACTGCAATTAAATGATGCTATAGACTTAAGATGTATAATTCATTTTTCCTAATACTGAATATGCTGGCCATGGCTGGCAAAGAGATGGAAAATTGTGGATGGTGTATGTACATTTACATTACAGATATTTTTGTTTGCTTCATGTGTGTGCAAATAATATAATGTTTTGCTTATGCCTTGCTTGGTAAAGGTGAAAATTGAGGAAGCATATTCTATTATTAGCCCTTTAATTAATAGTGGAAGATGTATAATATTTTGTGTATTTTAAATTTTAAAAATTTCTTTTCCTAGTAACAAGTTTTAAAATTTTCTAATAATATAATTCATGATTATCACACTGCAAAGCCGATCCGTTTCATGAACTCAATATATTTTTTTTTACGTAATAATATGTCAAAGATATTATTATATTTGATAATGAAATAATTAATTACAAAGTTAAAAAATTATTATAAAGAAACTCAAATAAAAAAATTCTATGTTGATTCTAAAGTTACATCTGATTTTACTCTAGTCATAGTAAACAACTGTTTTTTATGACTAATAGTTATTTGTAATTTTATTTAACTAATGACCATGCTATTTTTAGTAGTTATACATTGATCTTATAAAACTACAAATAGCTACTGATTAGCAACAAAAGTGAAAGAGAAAGAGCTCAAGTTTGGTAGAGTGTGTTTTTAGTCATAAAACTGGTTTTCTCACCTTTAATTTTTTTATTCGAATTTTCTCAATTATAAATATAGTTACTATTTACTTGGACAAAAAAAAATTGACTAAAGTGGAATGAAATCTAATTTTTGAAATCAATCTAAAATTATTTTTATTTAGTTTTTTATAATAATAATTCTGTCAAAAATGAAATAATATATATTAATTAATTTGTGAAAAATAATACAGTGTCTACAAAATAGGGGCATTTGCCGGAGCAGACAGCAGGGAATGAAGAAGACAAACATTGTCTGTGCTTACGGCCCTGTCGTTTCACTTTCACTTTCACTTTCACTTTCCCACTTATTTATCCATTTCCCTTACATTCACACTTTCCTCAAAAATCTTTCTTTATTCCTTGTGGCGGGAACTCACCCCGGGGCTTTTCAGTTCAGAGCCTTCTCATTCTCATAAACCCAGAAAGAAACCCTAGAAATTCTACCGCTAATTTCTCAGTTAACCATTCCAGAGATTCTTAATTCCTATTCAGCTACTAAGAACTGGAACCAGATAGGCAGATAGCATTTCGCAATGCACCGGCTTGCCACTCGAAACGTCGTCGTTTCCTTGCCACGTTGGCGTTCCCTTGCTCTACTTCTTCGCTCCCCTGCTCCTAGATACAGTTCATTTGCTCCTTCCCGGGTGCTCCTGTAATTTCTCTCTCTCTCTCTCTCTCTCTTTCTTTGCCACCACGTGTTTTTAAATGCACTGTGATTTATTATATACGAAAAATGGTCCATTTTATGTATTTGTAGCTCTGTTTCTCTTTGTGGGTATTGTGGATGAAGGCTTGGATTTTCAAAAGTTTAGATTTTGCTGTTATTGACTTCTTGAAATTTAAGCTAGTGGGTTTAAATGTTTCTTGTTCAAGTGAAGTCTGAAATGTATGTTTTTGTCAAGGAAATACTTACTGTTTTGGAGTTCATTTGTGCTTCTTACTTGTAATTTTCTATAGTGTAATATATCCTTATATATAGACATGGCTGTGAGATTGAATCAGAATGATTAGGACTTGGGATTGCATAGCAGGAATAATCTCAAGTCATGTTCTTAGAAAAGAAAATTATAAAATCACTCAATTTCCTAATAAGTGGTAAAGAAATCTGGATATAAATAATGTGTCTTCAACAGTTTCAAGTCAAACATCCGGAAAACCTGTAATGGCTTCAAATTACATGAAACTGCCCTGCATATGGTTTTCCATTGTGGAAATAATTTAATATCTAATCATCCTCTTCTTCTTTTATCAGGAGAAAAAAAAAATCTGAGTCATCCTTAAGTAAATTATTCTACTGGTTCTGCACCTTTTTCTGAGGTCTGTTATTGATAAGGCAACATCCATGCATTTGAATAAATGTCTGAAATGTCTCTACTTGCTGCTGGATCATGGTATCACCTGTCTTTGATGTATACTTCATGGAGACTAAGCTTGTAGCAGGACCTTTGCTGGTTATAATGGCTAGCTTGAGGTCTGGCAAAGTGAAACTAGAAGGAGGAAATTAAGGAGATCAAGAAGATGAGAGAGAGAAAAGAAAGAGGTCGGAGGGAGTAAAAGATAAAATAGAGAGAAAGACTACGCTAAATAATACTGGGTGAAATGTCTAAAATACCCCTTGGTGTTATGTGGTTGTTTCGTTTATTTTTGAACATGATAACCACTTATGTGAACAAAATAACTACATAGCACCACAGGATAACCACATATGTGAACAGAATAAACACAGCACCACAGGATAACCACATTTGTGAACAAAATAACCACATAGCACCAAAGGATAACCACATATGTTAACAAAATAATCACATAGTACCAAGGGGTATTTTGGACATTTCACACTATATGGGAGGAGCCAGCCAAATTGGAAGACCACTTTGTTTGGAATCAAATGGTCTTTTCCTCAAACTTTTGGAACCAAACAATAATTTTCTCTTGAAAATTTTATTGCATTAATCTTGTCTTGCTCATTATATTTTTCTAAAATCATAATGAGCCAATTGGAGAATTTGGTTTTGCATAACAATATCTGCAAATTCAGCAAGAGTGATGCTACTTATTTACAGAACTGTTTATGACCTTGAGTTTAGTTTAACTACATCTTGCCCTCTGTATCAATTGTTGTGATAAATACAAGCACTTGCCTCCTCCGTTGTGATTTCTATTTAGAAATTGGAACCTTAGACATTTCAATATGCAACAGTCATGATTAAGATGTGGTTGTCATATGTTGAGGTGTTCTGGAGGTTTGAGACTCATTTTTTTGGAATTTTTGGGCAGCAATTTATTTGTCCAGCTACATTGGATAGTCTTTTTTTATTTTTTATTTTTTTTAATTTTTTTTCCATCCAGTTTAGAGGTTTTGATAAAGGAAAGAAGGCTCTTTGGAAGTGTGCTCTCTTTGCAGAGTTGTGGTGGTTATGGCTGGAGCATAATGCTAGAATGTTAAATTAGAGATTTTTACCTTTGCATAGATTGTGGGATATAATACTTTTCTACACTTCTCTCTGGGTGTCTGCTCATGGTTTCCCTAGAGGAGTTTCTTTGATGGATTTACAGATAAATTGGAAAACCTTTTGAGATGATGTTTTCTTTTTTGTTTCCCTTGCTTGCTATTTTGTTTGCTTAAGGATGATCTCTTCTCCTCCTTCTTTGTGTTGATCTTGCATTTTTTTTTAGACAGAAAAATGAAGATATTGTTATCATATGTGTAGGATATGAATTGCATCATTGGATAGATATTGTAAGTTATAGCATATGATGGCATTGAAAAGAGCTTAGTGAAATTATCACTCAATTTCTAGGAACAATACTCTAATCTGTCAATGTTACTTGATATAATGTTTTCATAACATGTGGGAATTATAATCATGTAAATATAATGGCGTAACTTTTGATTCTATGCTATTGTTGTATAGCATCTAAATTGTCAAGCTTGTTGACAAACAGAATAAATGGACGTGTCCAGTGGATATCTTGTTTGAAAGATAGGAAGGTTTTGAGGGGGAGCAGTAAGGCAACCAAGAAACATAAAGCACTGAATAATGTCTTAGATGATAAAGATATTTCTCACATATTGTGGTGGAAGGAGGTACCATTGGTTCTTGCATCTAGTTAAATTTCAAACTTTTATCTGTCTTCTTGAATCATATATTAAGGTATGGAATCTTTTGAAAAATATTGGATTGTCCTTTTTGTCCCCCTTCCAAATTGTGGTAGAGGATGAATGTATGCAGAAAGCCTTCAACTATCCAGCTGGTGAAAAGACTTGAGTATTCCAATTTGCTGGGCTTGGATGTTAACTTAAAAAGTGGAAGGTGAGAACTTATGAAGCTGAGGTTATTACTTTCTGCTTTTCTTTATAATCTTTGTAACTGAAAAATGAAGGCATCAATATTTGGTTTGTTTGAGAAGAAAAGACATTCCTCTGGAACTTTGGATACATATATTAGAGGGCTTTACAATGTACAAATTAGTTATTGTTTATAATTGTTCTTTGATTCACATGGTTGACAGGTTATTAGAACATTGAACTAGAACTTAGATGTTTAAAATCCTTCAGAGCAATGTGGTCAAATTAGTTATTGTTTATATTAGAGGGTGTTTATTACCCTAAACAAGTTCCAATACAGATAAGTTGTTTGTTTGTTTGTTTATTGTCGTTGTTTTTTTTTCCCTTCCATTTTGCAAGCCCACAACTACTGGAGAAATGTCGACCAAGGAAATTATGACCATACAAATATATTCTGACATTACCTTCTGAGGTGTTTACACTCGTTATAAGTCCATATTGTTTTGAATTCCCTATTTCTTGGGATGGCTTTATTACAATAAGATTAATGCAAAAATTATTTCTCTTATACATAGCCTTAAGGAAGGAACACTCAACTGGGAGATGTTGCAATTCAAGTCAAGATTTCCACGTGAAGTTTTGCTCTGTAGGGTATGTTATACCGATCCCATTTGTTTTATAAATTAGGACAGGCATTGGTAGTTGTTTCTATTTGGTCCAGAGGCAGTCCATTTGTCCTGTCGCAATAGAGCTTCTTCTGCACTGACTTTTTATCTGTTTTTCTACATTAAATGCAGTTATCATTCTTTCATAATTCCTTTTTTTAATTTCTGCTCAGGTTGGGGACTTCTATGAAGCTATAGGAATAGATGCGTGTATTCTTGTTGAATATGCTGGTTTAAATCCTTTTGGTGGTCTCCGATCAGATAGTGTTCCAAGAGCTGGTTGCCCTGTCGTGGTATTGGCTTTTTGTTCTCTTGCTTGTTGTGTTTCTTATCCTGTGTTCACTAACTTTTATGTTGATAATCTGGTTACTTATGTTCTTCATATTCTGGAGAAGCCTGATTTTATAGAGCTGGATGTTATTGGAGCCTGCTAGAAGTGGTCTAACTTGTGTCAAGTGTTGTCATATTTTGATCTTTTGTGTAGTGCCCTAGTGTGTGTGCACTGTGCAGCATTAAAGACAAGATAGGTCTCATTCTTCGGAAAAAACTAGGATTTGAGGTGTTTTCTAAGTTGGGCAATTACTTTATATTTATGGTATTTTGCTTCACTGTTTTTGAAAGTTTGATGGGTATTCTGAATGGGATACCAGCTTACTGATCATACGAGGAAAGAGATGCTGGGAGATTTTTGAAATCCAGTGATTTTATCTTGAGCTTTTAAACATAAATTTCTGTTTAAGTGTATGTCTCCCCCCCCCCCCCCCCCCTCCCCCCCTCTNCCCCCCCCCCCCCCCCCCCCTTCTTTTTCTCTGATTAATGTTATTCTTTAAAAATAGTAAAAGATAAATTTGTTCATCCATCAAGCATCTTCAGCCAGGGTTTTAATTTCATATTTTTTCTCTTTCTGTTTTCTCTTTTTTCAATTGGTAGAGCATCCGAATGACTTCTATTATTTTATATGCATAAACAAGGATAAATAAGGTTTTCATTGAGGATACATTAATGATTTGTTTTGATAATTGATGTCTTTGCTTTGGTTGCAGAATCTTCGACAAACTTTAGATGATTTGACACGTCATGGTTATTCAGTGGTGAGCATAACATTTAATTGCATAAATTCCCCCTGTGTATCCCTGTTATTATGTATGTCAACTCATCTTCTGTATGGTAGTGCATAGTGGAGGAAGTTCAGGGTCCAACTCAAGCTCGATCAAGGAAAAGTCGCTTTATATCTGGGTAATTACATTTCCAATAAGATAGTAGCTTTCCCCTTTTTGTCCTTTTTTTTTTCTTTTTTAATTATTTTTTTTCAGAAGGAGGAGTTGGGGGAGGCTGGGGATTGGTTCAATATATAGAGCTTGTTTTGTCTTTCTGGCTGATGTTTATTAATTTGCAACTTGCAAGTCAATGGTTAATTTACAGATGCCTTTTTGATTCACTTTTCTATTTTTTTTTTTCCTTTTGGGAAATTTTATTTGAAAAATAGGACAGAGGATAGTGTGTCCTCCTAAAAAACAAAAATCCGACTCAAAACTGAAAATAAGTAAGATGGTTGCATTATTAGGTTTTTGTTATTAATTATATGGAGATATTTGCTAGAAATGGGAATGTTTCTATTTGATATACTAATAAATACAGGATTTTAACAGCAATAAAGGGATTTTATTGTTTAATATATGCCTTCTAGAAGAGGAAGTCATCTTGATTTGTCACACATTGGCAATTGCTCTACATTACTCACATTAGAGATACTATTGGCACAGGGGAGGATCTTGATATTTGTCAAAATATATGAACAAAAGAGGTGTTGAAGGAAACACCTAAATATTTCTTGTAATTGTTTTGATACTTAAGAGTATTTATATCTCAAATTCAAGTTGGGCCTCCTAGATGCTTTTCTAATAAAGCTGTTTATTTTATAAACAAGTAACTCAGGTTGTTATTTTACCAAACCTCATGGGAAGAGTGATATGATGATTCCTATTATTTTTTTTCAGGCAGTCTACGATTAATCCTTTTTTATTTAAAGGAATTAATCTCATTCTAATTAAACACATAATCTAGTAAGATTTTCCTATAATGTACAATTATTTCATCTACCGTATATAACTATGGGTACATTATGTTAAAGAAGTTCAGGAGTTGCAGCTCTTGGAAATGGAAGTTTTCTTTAACCATAATTTTTATCTCTGATTATTTGTTTTGGTTTTTTAATGCTTGCCATCATGTTTAGTTCAATGTTTAAAATTTCAGGCATGCTCATCCTGGAAATCCATATGTATATGGACTTGTTGGGGTTGATCATGACCTTGACTTTCCAGAACCGATGCCTGTAGTAGGTATGAACAATTTCTTTTTGTCTTTATTGGTCAGATTTTCAAGTTGATATTATCTGTTCGTTGACCTCTTGAGTTAGAAATATTGAGAGCAGTGTAAGCATGCACTTTTATTTTTTCCATTTCTCCCTTCTTTTTAGCCGATTAGTCCATATATGTGTGTAATGTAAATTGGTTAGATGTAGCCTACCACATTTCTGGCATTTCATTTTTGGTGAGATTCATGGTATGATAAAACATAGTTGGTGTGTTACCTTTACCATGTGAGTCAAGTTTGTGCCTTCCACATTCAAGATGTTCTTATCCCTCTACTACTAGCACTGACTATTTTATGTAATAGCAATTGTAAGTACTATCTTTGCATATCTTAGCATACATATAATAAGAAAGTAATACAATTTTCAAAATCTGCCTTGGCTTGAAGGCTTGCGTTTTGTATTCATCATTTAATTGCTGTTTTGGGGTGGGAGCTGTTCTTGAAGCTTAAATTCTCTATTTCCTTCTGAGGTTCTAGATTCTTTTCCTTTTATTATTATCTTTAATAAAGGCCCGCTTATCATTTCTAGGAAAGCTTAGTACTGTCAAGCATTCCGTTATGTTTTGTCTCATTTGTAATAGAATTTATCTTATGTAAGAAATTAAACTGTACACCATTCAAATTACTTTACCAGTTTCTAGTGTTCTTTCGTTAGAGGTCATGAAATTAAAAGAAGTGAAGGAAAAGGGTTAGATTCTGTTTGTAATGTATCTGAGATGAATTTTGACTATTCCTTCCCTAAACTTTCTCATACTCTGCTTTTGGGTCTTTCAACCAACTAAATCATTCTGATATTATGTCATGATTAGAGGTCACCATACATGATTCTATTGATGATGCTAATTCTTTTGTAGTCAATTATTAGTAATGTTAGTATGGAAAGTAGGGGTTCTAATATTATATCTGATCATTATAGGAATATCTCGTTCTGCAAGGGGTTATTGCATAAATTTAGTCTTAGAGACCATGAAAACATATTCTTCAGAGGATGGTTTGACAGAAGAAGCAGTAGTGACAAAGCTTCGTACTTGTCAGTACCATCATTTATTTCTGCATACATCTTTGAGGCAGAATTCTTCAGGTTTGCTCTTTCTTTCTCTTTCTACTCTATTGTCATTTCACTTGGAATCCAAAAATCTTGTGAAGCACAGATTTGGCAACATTAAGAGCATATATATATATATAACATATAGATATTTGATTGTGTGCCCATTGTCATTAAAATCTGTATTGTCAGTATTATAAATTTTGTTAAGTTAATCATGCTATACAACAAATATGTACCTTCAGTTGGATATATATAAAGTAGCACTGGATGCAGCGATCATGGTCTAATAAAGAATTTAGTGAAGAAACAATCATATGTATATGACTTCCTAACTATCTGGAGGATAAGAGATCCCATTCCCACCTTTCAATTCGTTTTTGGCTTAGAATACTTTTCAATAATGACCTATCAGTGTTCCTGTCTAGCTCCTTTGATGTTGAAAGGGATCCAGGAGACATTTATGGTTTCCTGCATTCTTGCTATTATTCATATACTTTTTACTATAATGCAGTAATGTTTTTACAGGAACTTGCCGCTGGGGAGAATTTGGTGAGGGAGGCCTCTTGTGGGGAGAATGTAGTTCCAGACATTTTGAATGGTTTGATGGCAATCCTATCTCTGACCTTTTGGTTAAGGTTTGAATCTGATATATGTTCGTTGCATCTTATAATTCTAATTTGTTTGTGTATGTATGAACTTAAGATCATGCTGAAAGTGAAAAGTTATGTTTGTAGTTCATTCTTTTAAAATTATAGGTAAAGGAGCTTTACGGTCTCGATGATGAGGTTACATTTAGGAACACCACAGTGTCTTCAGAAAATAGGCCTCGACCTCTAACTCTAGCAACAGCAACTCAAATTGGTTGGTATAAATGTTATTGAAAACATTGTGTTTACTGCTTATTTTCTTTCCCCTTAATCCGCCTATCCTGCATTTCCCAGGTGCCATACCAACAGAAGGAATACCTTCTCTATTGAAGGTGTTACTTCCACCAAATTGCACTGGATTACCTGTATTGTAAGTAAAGGATTCTGATATTTACGTTCTGTGGTGTATTTGGCAATTGTTCCATGTTAGTTATGACCAATTCTCTTTCTCTGTGTCCCCCCTCCCCCTTTTTCATTTTTAATGTTTTCCTGACTACAAATGACATCCTGATATTTTTGTTAGCTGATGTCTCTATTTATTTATTTTTTCAATGGCAACATCTTTTTAGTGATTAAAAATAATTCTCAGTATACTGTATAGCTTGCAGTAATTAATTCAAAATCCCATTCCAAGTTTCTGCCTCTTAGTTTGTTTATTGTGTTTCTCAGGTATGTTAGGGATCTTTTATTGAATCCTCCTGCCCATGAGATTGCATCCACAATCCAAGGTCAGTTCTGATATACATAATCTTTAGACATCTCTGATAAAGTTGTTAATTTTTCCATTTGATCTCAGTATTTACTGTTAATTATTATTATTTATTGAAAGGGGCATTGTAAGGCATATGTTCTTTATAATCATTATTTATTTTTTACTTAGAATTCTCTACTGATTTTCTTCCCTGTTTGTTTGGCAGCTACGTGCAAACTTATGAGTAGTGTAACATGCTCAATTCCTGAATTCACTTGTGTTTCATCTGCAAAGGTTGTATCCCAATTACTTTGTAAAATATGAATGGACTTAAGATGAAACTCAATCCCTCCCCTCCTCCCCCTCCCCCAAAATAGCTTGTGTCTAAGCAGATAGAATGAAGGATGCATGGTTGTACTCTCAATAGATTTCAGTTTGTTGGATTATAGTCATTATGTGCTTATACTGATTGTTTACAAATGATAATTATTAAATGCCATAGTTATACACTTTCTTTTTGAGGGTGATATATTTGGTTCATCTTGCTGTTTACAGATAAACCAGCCCCAAAAGGAAAAGGTTTTACAGTTTAGGTATCACTTCAGCAGTATGAATTTCACTCAGTAGAAGTAATATTGGCTCTATTTTGTAGTCGTCACTGAGTTGCGAGATTCAAGCAATGGTTAGATCCTTATGTGTTTAAACACATATAAGTTCAAGAAGAACATTCATGATTACCAAATGTTGGACAGACTTGTAAGGTTTTGTAATGTTGCTTATGGAAGCATGTAGGCAACAGACTGGCTGAAAAGAAATTATATTGGGATTAATTAAAGAAATCTTAAGGTGATTCTTTTGGGGTCTTTAAAGGCTGGTTTATTTATACACTTAAAAACCATTTCTTTGCCTACTAGAACTAGATTGAACAAGATGTACTCACAATGCTTTTGTCAGATTTTCACAGTCTTGGAAGACTTTAGAAGCATTAGTCAAGCTTAGATAGACTTTTTTTTCGAAAAAAAAAAAAAAAAAGCAGCACCGACATTGGCTACTAGGACATGGTTGCACTCCAAAGTCTGTCCAGTTATGTACATGCTTTCCTAACAACTCTGCTGCAATCTTCTTTGACAATAAATGAGCCTTAGTGCTTTTTCCTTTTTGGGCTGTTACCAGCAGAGATAAAAGAAACAAAGGAAGCAATTATGTGAAGGGAATTGTGAGGTGGGGTCACCTAAAAACTTGGCTTGTCTGACACGCTTGTTTACTGCATATGGATATCTACATAGTAATAGTATTCCCCACACAAGCAGAATGTCAACTGTTGTTTCAACAGGACAGTGAAACTAGCCCTGAGGTTTTAATCCTAACTAACCTAAGTACTTTTGATTGAAAAAGTCTTGTTCCTATCGCCCTGTGGTTTATGATACGAAGCTTTTAATATCTGTTTTATATTTCTTACGTACTTCCTTCTTCCTCCCCCCCCCCCCCCCCCCCCCCTCTCTCTTTCTCTGTCAACCATTTTCACTGTTTTATTCTGCAATTGTAGTTTTGTGTCGTTTGTAACTCTGCATTGTATTTGTGCAGCTTGTGAAGCTACTTGAACTGAGGGAGGCCAATCACATTGAATTTTGCAGAATAAAGAATGTACTAGATGAAATATTGCAGATGCACAGAACCTCTGAGCTCAATGAAATATTGAAACTTTTGATTGATCCCACATGGGTGGCCACTGGGTTGAAGGTCGACTTTGAGACCTTGGTGGGTCCCAAAATTTGCTTGGGTTGATTTCATTCTTTTTCTTTTCCTGGTCTACTCGTATCAAACAAAGGGATAATTCACTTTGTTTTAGATGCATATTGAGGACAAATGAAGCAATGTTTAAACTGCACCCTCTTAATTTTTCTGTTTTGACATCTTGTTTTATCTTGCTTAAGCTACCAAATCCTCCCTCCTGATCCCTCAGCTTTCCACCATCACTGCCGAAAACCATGTTCTTGTTGGCTTCTGGATGTCTATTGTGTGCTTGTAATACATGAGTTGAGCTTGAGCTTGGTGACTTAAAATACATTACGTAGTGGGGGGAAGTGAGGAAAATAAAAGGTCCTTCATACTATCAAGTTGTGGTAACCTTTCGTGTAAATTGAAGTATGTACACTTCATTATGTTCTACTGTTAGAGGTTGAACTTGCAGCTTTCTATTCATAAGCGCCTTTACGTTTGCTTTCTTTGCCTCAGATGCCCGTCTGGAATTTGAAGGTTTTGTTGCTAGATTGTGGAAAATGTTGCTCATTTTTCTTGGTTGTGTTAAATTATGTATAGTTTGGTATGTCAAACACAACTTCCTATATGCATTCTGGAATTGTTAAAAATAAAATTTATGTCAAATTAGCTCATTACTTTATATCTTCAATTGTCCATTCAATTGATTAATGAAGTACTTATATCTCAAATCTTATGATTGTGTGCATTCTGAAATTGCATTTCACTGGAAAACATTGGAATTCTTGGAACCATTTAGATTAATACTTCTGTTATGTCTTTCGAGATTGATCCTCTGATTTGAAATTCTGTTCGCCTGTAAACTTTTGTAGTGCTTCCTTTGTTTCAGGTTGCTGAATGTGAAGTGGCGTCAGTCAAAATTGGTGAAATAATCTCTCTGGATGATGAGAATGATCAAAAAGTCAGTTCATTTTCTGCCATTCCTAATGAATTTTTTGAGGATATGGAGTCTTCTTGGAAAGGTCGAGTGAAAAGAATCCACATAGATGACATATTTACTGAAGTGGAAAGAGCAGCTGAGGCCCTATCTTTAGCTGTTGGTCTCTGTAACTCAACTTTGCTTCCTCCCCCCCNCCTCTCTCTCTCTCTCTCTTATTATCTGGAAAAGAGTATTATGTGTGCTTTCTTTATGCTTTAAATGATTTCTCAAATATATGTGATTTGTGCAAATTATGGTTTACAATACTTTGTTTTGGGGTTAATACATGATTCTTGTTGGTCTGGACTAGTTTTTTGTTGCTGTCTTTTCATTTTATGAAGATGATTTTCCATGCAAAAGTTTACAGGGTATAAATTTATCTGCATTGAATTCTAGGTTAAGCAAAAAGCGAAAGGAAGAAATTTTTATTGTTACATTCTTTCAGAGATTCCTTGACTCCTTGTTCATCTTTGTTATTACTTATTACGTTTCTCACTGTTTACATGTGTAGTTTATTTGGAGGAGACATATGTGTATACTTTTTTTTATGCTGATGTCATATGTGTATGCTTTATTTATGTGGACACCTAATTTTCTTGCAGGTTACTGAAGATTTCTTTCCTATAGTTTCTAGAATAAGGGCTACTGCTGCCCCTCTTGGAGGACCGAAGGGAGAAATATTATATGCTCGGGAGCATGAAGCAGTTTGGTTTAAGGGCAAGCGCTTTGCTCCAACTGTCTGGGCTGGTAGCCCTGGGGAGGAACAAATTAAGCAGCTTAAGTCTGCTATAGATTCTAAAGGTAGAAAGGTAGGCGAGGAATGGTTTACCACAATTAAGGTGGAGGCTGCCCTAGCAAGGTGAGCTTTTTATAAGAAAACTGAGGAACTTTTAGTCATTTTCTTCTTAAATACTTGCCATCTTTTCTTAATCATATATAATGATAAAGTTAATTTGTTTCAGGTACCATGAAGCAGGTGCCAAGGCTAAAGCAAGAGTTTTAGAAATTTTAAGGGGACTCTCTGCTGAATTACAGTCTAAAATTAACATCCTCGTCTTTGCTTCCATGTTGCTTGTTATAGCCAAAGCATTATTTGCTCATGTGAGGTTCGTAAGTGTCTTTAATTGCTTCTTCTATATTACTTGGATAACATTTAGTGGTATTTTATCTTGTTGTATTGTAGTGGTTTGTTTATCTAGCTATTATGGATCTGTCTGAGTTGTGATATAATGTTTATAATTAGGTCTTCATTTTAAAGACTGACTTTTTCAAGGGTTTAGAAGAATTTTGATGACAATGCATGTTTATGTTTTCTAGTGTGCTTTGGTTGACACATGATCTTAGGGTTGACTTGAAATCTTGTCATACAAAAGGCTTAAATTGTCAGTGATAGAATTACCTGGGTGCATAGAAGCATGCACAACCTGTCAATGATAGAACTACCTCTGTGCCATCTCTGGTATTCTATTAGCATTCTTGCAGGCCGTATGTTAACTTTGTTCATTGATATCATGCAGCGAAGGGAGACGAAGGAAATGGGTATTTCCCACACTTGCAGAATCCCATGGTTTTAAGGTAGTATAAAAAATTGATGTATAATGGAGAAAATTCCTTGGAGACATGGGAATTTCTATTGACATCATTGTTCTGCTTTTGTTGCTTGCGTTGAGCGGTCCATGGTCGCAGTCTCCCTATTTACACTTGTCATTTCATGCTAATTTTTTGAGAAGACTATTATTTTAATTGAAAAGACTGCATCTTTTAAGGAAGCTTTATTTTGTATTCTAAGTTATCATATGTGCATTATGGTTTTTCAAAAGTACCCTTAAATTTTTGGCTTTCACAACTAAGAATAACAGAGGAAACTGAAAGTTTTGACTGTTAGACCATAATTGGGATAGCCAAAAAACGAATATCAGACACTAAAATGAGATTGAGAAATTAATTTTTATGGGGAGTTACCATCTTGTAGTGTGCCTTTAGGATGATTCTTTTAGAACAATGTTGCTTATTTGCATCTCCTTATATTTCTTAAGATGTTACTCGTGATTGCTATCTCTTCTGTTTCTGCAGCTATAAATGCTAAATTTAGTTTTAGGTGCATAACATGTTCCCACCAGGTTTACCTCTATCCTATGTAACAGATGTTGGTTATTTTCTACTACCCAGAAAAAGAAAAAAGGCTTGGCTATTTTCGAAGGAAGTGAAATATAAGTGCGATAGCTTCTAGCCTCTGATGAAACATAGAGTTGCCAATACTTTTCATAGGGAATGGCACATGGTTAGAATTAGTTTCTACTTGCTGCTGGCAAAATATGAGCTAAAGCTCCTATGTATGAATAAATTAAAGCTAAGTATTTTGCTCCTTGAGGGCTTACATGTGAACCTATGAAATCATAATTGTTCTGGCAAAACTGTAGACAAGAGTTACCATTTCTTTTCTTTTCTTTTTGGGTGAAAACAAGAGTTACCATTTGATGCAGCACGTTGGTTCCATTAGAACATTCCTGTACTGACTGTGGAAAAAGTGTGTGTGGGTGTGTGTGTGTGTATGTGCCTGTATGCTTTGTGGGCATAGAGGCATGATCGCACAAAATGTCTCATACTCACATATTGGGAGAGAAGAGGTGAATGGTTCTTTCTTACTAGTCACTGAGATCTTTTGGTTCTTTTTTATTTTTCCCCTCTTTTCTTTTGTGAACTTTTATATTCTTTCAATCAAGTTGTGTCAGTGATGTTCATATAGTTAGACCAGTAAACAAGGAATTTTTAAGGGCTTGTTTTGATGTGTTATGTAACTTTATCTAGTTTCCTTTATTGCATGATGATTTATCAAAACTAAGAGCCTCTACTCTATTATCCAATATCAGACTATTTTTAATTAATAACATTTTCTGTAGTGGTGACTTTATCTTCAACTTTGTTGCAGGATGTGGAGCCATTGGATGAAACCAATAGGATGAAGATAGTTGGTCTATTACCATATTGGTTTAACATAGCAGCAGGAGGTGCTGTGCACAATACTGTTGATATGCAATCATTGTTTCTTTTGACAGGACCAAATGGGGGTGGTAAATCAAGTTTGCTTCGCTCAATTTGTGCTGCTGCATTACTTGGGATATGTGGATTTATGATTCCTGCTGAATCAGCCCTGATTCCTTATTTTGATTCCGTGATGCTTCATATGAAATCATATGATAGCCCAGCTGATGGCAAAAGTTCATTTCAGGTTAAATACTGGTTCATACTATGGTCTTATGTTTATCTATAGTTTATGTAAATTGTAATGTTAATTGATTATGGTGTTTAAGGTTTAACATCAAGGTTATACTGATGTGTGCTAAACAGTCCTTAGTCATGATGATTGTTACTGCAGTAGATAGTGTTGCTCCATTGATCTTTCTGTGTTTTATCTTTTGCCTGTCTGTTTTTGTATTCCTTCTTTCCTTGTCTTAATGAAGTTTATTCTTTTATCATAGAAAAAAGGTGGAAGTATATACTTTTATACTTTCATTTTCATTCCTAAGTAATAGTGAACATTGATAAAAATATATTTGCGAGGCCTAAAATGGAGTCTTTAAGTAAGAACTGCCATAATAATTTAATGATGATAAATAACCTAGTTGAAATGCCCATGATGCATGCCTCATAATTTACAATCCCTTTGCCATGAATATCATAATCTTCTTACTGAATTATTATCAATGAATTTTAATAAACTTGATAGCTTCCACTATGAAGATATACTGTTGTCCCTTGTATACTTGCAGCTTCCTCACTAAAAGCCAAACCCCTTTCACCCTTCTTAAAAAGATAACTGGTAATGATCATAAGTGGTTGTAGATCAAGAATAAGATATTCCATGCTATAACACTCAAATTAGAGTTTCTTGTCACATGAAACCCAGAGAATGCTATTTAAAATTTGGAGATGCCTGCTGCTATCAAGACTTATAAAAGTACGTCCTTAATATTTCATTCATCTTTGTCTCAGGTAGAAATGTCAGAATTGCGGTCTATCATTGCTGGAACCACCAAAAGGAGCCTTGTGCTTGTTGATGAAATATGCCGAGGAACTGAAACAGCAAAAGGGACTTGTATCGCTGGCAGCATCATTGAAACTCTTGATAATATTGGGTGTCTGGGTATTGTATCCACTCACTTACATGGAATATTTGCTTTGCCACTAAACACCAAGAACACTGTGTACAAAGCAATGGGGACATTATGTATTGATGGACAAACAAAGCCAACATGGAAGCTGATAGATGGGATCTGTAAAGAAAGTCTTGCTTTTGAAACAGCTGAGAGGGAAGGAATTCCTGAGACTATTATCCAAAGAGCTGAGTATCTTTATCTATCAGTTTATGCAAAGGGACCGCTTTCTGGAAAAAATTGCTCACAGCAGGAACACTTACCTTACATGAATTTTGATAATTCTAATGGATTGCATCTTCAGAAAACAAGGGTAAAAACACAAGCTGCCAATGAGAGGATCGCATTAGCTAATCAAATGGAAGTTTTACACAAGAAAGTTGAGAGTGCTATCACTGTAATCTGCCAGGAGAAGACATCAGATCTTTTGGAGATAAAGTGTGTCCTAATTGGTGGTAGGGAACAGCCACCTCCATCAACTATAGGTGCTTCAAGCGTCTATGTGATCCTTAGACCAGATAAGAAACTATATGTAGGGGAGGTACTTCTCTTTACATTCACTGTTTATTACTTCTCTTTTTTTCCTGTTAATTGTGAGGTCTTTATTTTTTTCCTTGCTCTTTTTTTTCTTTATCTTTTTGTTTATACTCTGGTTGGGGGCTGGCATATAAAATGCAATGTTCTGAATATTGGTCTAGCCACCTGATTACAATTTATGAAAAACCCATGGTCAAAGTCACAGCTGGTGCTGTTCAGGCAGTCTATCTTACTAGCTCTTCCCCTGCACTCAGTATGGAGTGTATGTTATCTGCCCTTAAGAAACACAGAAGGCAGCCATGGTGTTAGCCATGATAGTAGCCAAAAGCTTGTCCAAATTGTTGAAGTTTTCTTTCCTCTTTATATGATGTGACATATGTCTTTTTGGTATAATAATAAAACCTTGTAATATATTTAAAAGAAAATGAGCTGTTGTAATATATCAGTTTTGAAGATTGATTATTCTTTTTCTTGTACATTGTCATGATTTTATTTTCTATTCTTTATAATATGAAAGCATACCATTTAAATTGATTGTTTGCCTTCTTTCTTTGGGATGAACTGGTGATAGACGGATGATCTTGAGGGCAGAATTTGTGCACATCGGTCAAAGGAAGGAATGCAGAATGCCTCTTTCCTTTATTTTCTTGTCCCAGGGAAGAGCCTGGCATGCCAATTAGAAACTCTGCTCATCAACCAGCTTCCTACTCAAGGCTTCCAACTAACTAATGTGGCTGATGGTAAGCATCGAAATTTTGGCACATCCAGCCTTTACTTGGAATGTGCGACAACTACTTGATTAATGTACAGTCCCTACTCACTTTTATATTTTAGTCAGTCATATACAGATGGATGACTTTCATCATGTGTANTGAGGGCCGAATTTGTGCACATCGGTCAAAGGAAGGAATGCAGAATGCCTCTTTCCTTTATTTTCTTGTCCCAGGGAAGAGCCTGGCATGCCAATTAGAAACTCTGCTCATCAACCAGCTTCCTAGTCAAGGCTTCCAACTAACTAATGTGGCTGATGGTAAGCATCGAAATTTTGGCACATCCAGCCTTTACTTAGAATGTGCGACAACTACTTGATTAATGTACAGTCTCTACTCACTTTTATATTTTAGTCAGTCATATACAGATGGATGACTTTCATCATGTGTATATGTAATCTACATCAAATGGTGATGAGTGTATATGTAATCTACATCAAATGGTGATGAAATACAAGAACCAGTGGCTGCAGCAATTTTGTTAGATGTATTTGTTGCAGCTGCATTGACGTCCACCCTTGCCAATGGGTGGAAAATTTTGTTTATTAACCAGGAAGTTTAATATAAAATGTCTGCATGCTATCTCATTTTGGCTTACATTTTGCTTATGTCGTGGACTTCGCATCACATGTAGTTAAATTTCTGTTCTTTGAGGGGATCGTAGTTTGACAAAAAATCAATTTTATGATGTATTCAGTCTTAGTTGATGTGGTTTTATCAGATGTGGTTACATTCCTATTTTTATTAATCCATTGTGCCTACAATTGGTTTGAGAGAAATGCTTTTATACAATCAAATAGTTTATGGTCGAGTGGTATTAGGTTATTGTCAGGGCTTGTAGGTTTCGTATTTGAATCTAGAGTTGTAGCTGAAGTGCCAAAAAATGGAAATGCTTTTATACATGTACGAATGAGCAAAACTTGGTATAGTAATGCACTGGACAATTCGCCAGTTACTTTGGGGTGTTGTAAGTCATTAATGATTCCAACTCAATTGGCTTGTTACTTTCATCAACATATGATTTCATGTTAAACATTTGGACATTGTTTATATTGTCATCCCCTCTGTTGTCTCTTAAGCGGGAAGATTCTCAATGATAGGTATTGTAAGATGAACGCTTTATAAAATGAACACTAATCTTCCAGGTAGCCACTCGCCCAGCTTACATGGTTCTATTTTATATTCCCTTAACTATTATGTAAAAATATAGATGCACCTAAAACTTTAGATTACCCTAGTAAATAATACAACTTAAGAAAATGGACTAATTATAATTTTCCTAGATCTCATATGTGTTTGGACAGTTTTTTATTCCTAAAGTTCTTGAGTTTACATTAATTCACTGTTAATATAAAATTTTATAAATAATCATGTAATAAAATAATTAGGCTTATTGGTAGTTTTAGTTGCTTTGATTTATTGATTCTTATGAGTTACTCTTGCATTTTTTAAAGTGAATGATTTAGTCTTCGTGTTTTACTGAGTATGTCAGTTTTACTCCTCTTGTTAGTCAACGGCCAACTTAACGGCATGTTGACGTGGCACAAAGAAATTATTTTTTTTTTCTTTTTATTGTGATCATGTTGATGTGGCACAAAGAAATTAGTTTTTAGTTAAATAATTATTTAAGCATAATTAAGTCATAATTAACATTAACAAAAAAAATGATTTTTTTATTATTAAATATGTATTTTAGATTTTTTTTTTTCACAAAATTCAAGCAGATAAAAAAATTTAAAATTTTTTCATATTATTTCATACGAGATTCTATCAAAATTTCAGATTTTTTCATAAAATTCAAACAGTCAAATTTTTTAGATTAGATAATCTTGTTTGAAATTTTTAGTAGAATCTCTTATGAACTTAGTCTAAAAAAATATGAAATTTTTTTTTACATGTCTTATATGATCTGAATTTTTTTTTTTTACTATTTGAATTTTATGAAAAAAATTTAAAATGATTACTTAACAATAAAAAATTCATTTTTTGTTAATTATGATTTAATTATACTTAAATAGTTATTTAAACATTTAAAAATTACTTTCTCTTTACCACATTAACATGATAACAATAAAAAAAAAAATTAATTTCTTTGTGCCACTTTAGCATGTTGGTAGGTTGATTGTTTGGTTGGTTAACACGAGGACTAAAACTAAACTTAGTAAAACATGAGGACTAAATTGTTCATTTTTAAAAATAAGGGACTAACTCATAGAAATCGATAAAACATATGGACCAAAACTACCAATAACCCAAATAATTAAGTTATTTTATTAATTATGAAAGGTTGATTTAATATTTTAATATGTGATTAAATATTTATATAGTAGAATCCAAATGGTAATTTTTGTCTTTTAACTTTACTTTTGATTTTTAATTTAGCCAAGGTCTTCAATACCTATAAGATATAATGGATATTGGTGCAAATTATTCTTTTCATAAAGCTCTCTAATCATGCACTTGACATAATCAATGGATGTGGTGATTTTATAAGAAACTTGACGAGTTGGTTTTTTTTATAATAATACAAGAAGCCTTAAACTTTTATAAATTTATAATTTGATCCCAATTTGGGTTGGGTAAGTTGATTGGGCCGAGTTGACATAAATCAGCCTATAATCAGAAGTTAGTTTTTGCTTAGAATAATGAATTGAGCTTTTTTAAATGGGCCTTTTGTTCAAGTTAGATATGAGATGATAAAATTTTTTTTGTCTTAGTAGCTCAAAGTTAACTCTTTGGTACTAGTTATACATTTGCTTGGGAATTCTTACTTTTCTGGGAATAAGACTCCCAGGAATGAGATTACTAGGAAAGTTTATATTGCCATGTTTAGTTATCACTTAATTTTCCTGGGAATGTTTTTGCACTTGAGTCAATTAAATTGTTAAAATAAATGAAGATCGAGACTTTATTTTCAATGTTATCCAAATAGGGTCCTAGTAAGTGTTGAGAGGCTAGAAAAGAACTAGTCATAGGAAACCCGAGTTGCTATATTAACTCTGAAATCAGAAAAGCAGAGCTCCTGATAGAGATGAAGTTAAAGGTGAAGTTGATATGCTTGTTATTCTTAACTAGTTCGATCCTCCTCCTTATGAGCCCTTGTATTAAATGGTGTGAAAGTTCAAGACCAAGCCCCTCACCTTGGCCCAAGCAATTTCACGCCCTTTTGTACATGAACTTGAGCAGCGCACACCTCCAACTCAGTATGGCAATTCGCAACACCAGTCAAACATTGCTGGGTCCCAAACTCAATCTATTATGTGAATTGCTTTTTTCCTAGAGATTATTTTTGCTAACCCTTGCTGGTGACGGTGGAATTATTGGTCCACAATCAAAGCTCATGGGTCGTGGCGATTCGCGGTGCTTCACTGCATTTCAATGGCCTCCGAGACTGAAACTCCACTGCTTTTAGATATCGTACACAGCGCAGTCGATTTCAAGGGCTGCCGTGTCTTAAGGTCCCTCTCCGGCCTCCGCACCTCCGTCCCTCTCACTCTTTGAAGATGAAATATGATGTGGAGGCTCAGCGCTGAGCGTTGCGAGCTCAGCGCTGAGCGCTGGGAGCCTCCATGAAAGTGTCATTCCCAACTGAAGAGGTGGGTATGTTTTTTTTCCATCATCAGTGCAAATTTCCATTCCCGGGTATCTTCTATGCCTGGGAATATTTTTTTATCACTTCTACCAAACATGGGAAGTTTTTATTCCCATATCACTTTCCCAGAAATGTTAAAAGATTACAGCTACCAAACACCACCTTAAAATATAAAATGGATCATGTGTTCATATATAGGCCTTTTATTACTTAATACAATTGAAGGTGTGGGTGCCGGTGTAGAAAATAGATTAAACTGAAGACAAGCGTGCAATAGATCGAGTTGAAATTTAATGGAAAGATTCACAAGACATAACTCTTCAATCTGAACGGTGAGATTATGAATCAGAGAATTTTACACCTTGAAATAAACTTAAAAATTTTGACTTAAAGATAAATGGACTAAACTTGTACATTTTATGAATATAGAGGGACTCAATAGTTCATTTTTAAAGAAGAATGACCAAAATGTTCAAGTGGTTAAAATAGGGGGACCAAAATTGCAATTAAGCCAATTTTTTTTTTTGTCTTAGTAGCTCAAAGTTAACTCTTAAAATGTAAAATGGATCATGTGTTCATATATAGGCCTTTTATTACTTAATACAATTGAAGGTGTGGGTGCCGGTGTAGAAAATAGATTAAACTGAAGACAAGCGTGCAATAGAGGGAGCTGAAGTTTAGTTTTTAACGCCAAAGAAAAACATAGTAGCAGAGAAAAAAAGTAATAAATTGTGAAGCATAGGTTACTTAAACGCTTTCTCACTCCTTAGGAAAGTAGCTATCTTTCGATTTTCAACCATATGTATGTGCTCCAGGTCTTTCCTTATTTGTTCCCCAACGCATTTCAAACAAGATTGAAGAATATTAAAGGGAGTAGCGCACCACTAGTGAGGAATAGCGTTGTTGTGAGTGCGGTTCTTCTACTTGGAAATTCTAGGTCATCGAGTATAAGTGGAGAAAATTGATTAATTGACATAAAGTTCCAAACCGATTTGGATTCCAGTTCAGTTAGGGGGTTAAACCGATGAAAACTGGAGTGAACCGGTTTGGGTTTACATAACCGGATGACTCACTAAATTTTTTTTCTTTCAAAATTGCATCATTTTGAAGAAAATCTGAAAACATTCCACAAAGAAATTTGAACTCCCTTCCTAAAAGAATAGGATAAGAGGACTATCAAACCANTTCGGTTCATCCCTGTTTCTAACTCGGATATTTTTCTTACGATTCACTGTATCTGGGACTGGACAGTTTCCTGGTAAGTCACTATATTTGGACCGGGACCCTGTTTCGGTTTATCTCTATTTTTTACTGGGATATTTTTCTTATGCATCATTGTATCTTGGACGGGACAGTTTCCTGGTAAGTCAATATATCTGGCCCGGGGCCCTGTTTCGGTATATCTCTGTTTCTGACTCGGATATTTCTCTTACGATTCACTGTATCTGGGACGGAACAATTTCCTGGTGAATCACTATATCTGCCCCGGGACCCTGTTTTGATTCATCCCTGTTTCTAACTCGGATATTTTTCTTATGGTTGTATTTTGGACGGGAATGTTTCCTGTTAAGTCACTATTTGTGGATCGGGACCCTGTTTCGATTCCTCCCTGTATATGAGTCGGATATTATTCTTATGGTTCACTGTATCTGGGTTGGGACAGTTTCCTGGTGAGTGACTATATCTGCCACAGGACCCTGTCTCGGTTTATTCGTGTATCTGAGTCAGATATTTTTCTTATGGTTCATTGTATTTGGGACAGGACAGTTTCCTAGTGACTCACTATATCTACCGCGGAACCCTGTTTCGTTTTATCCCTGTTTCTGACTCGAATATTTTTCTTATGGTGGACTGTATCTGGGATTGGACAGTTTCCTGGTGAGTCACTATATTTGCCCCGGGACCCGGTTTCGGTTCATCCTTGTTTCTATCTCGGATATTTTTCTTATGGTTCACTGTATCTGGGACTGGACAGTTTCCTAGTAACTCACTATATCTACCGCGGAACCCTGTTTCGTTTTATCCTTGTTTCTGACTCGGATATTTTTCTTATGGTGGACTGTATCTGGGATTGGACAGTTTCCTGGTGAGTCACTATATCTGCCCCGGGTCCCTGTTTCGGTTCATCCCTTTTTCTGACTAGGTTATTTTTTTTGTGCATCCCTGTATCTTGGGTGGGACAGTTTCCTAGTAAGTCACTATATCTGACCCGGGACCATGTTTCGGATCATCCCTGTTTCTTACTCGGATATTTTTCTTATGGTTCACCGTATCTGGGACAGAACAGTTTCTTGGTGAGTCAGTATATCTGACCCGGGACCCTATTTCGGTTCAACCCTGTATCTGAGTCGGATATTTTTCTTATGGTTCAATGCATCTAGGACAGAACAGTTTCCTGGTGAGTCACTATATCTGCCCCGGGACCCTGTTTCGTTTCATCCCTGTTTCTGATTCGCATATTTTTGTTCTGCATCACTGTAACTTGGACGGGACAGTTTCCTGGTATGTCACTATATCTGGCCCAGGGCACTGATTCGGTTTATCCATGTTTCTGACTTGTATATTTTTCTTATGGTTCAATGTATCTGGGACGGGAGTGTTTCCTGGTGAGTCACTATATCTGCCACGGGACCCTGTTTCGGTTCAACCCATTTTTTAACTGTTTGTTACTCGGATATTTTTCTTATGATTCACTGTATCTGGGGCTGGACAGTTTCCTGTTGTGTCACTATATCTGGCCCAGGGATCTATTTCGGTTCATCCTTGTTTCTAACTCGGATATTTTTCTTATGGTTCACTGTATCTAGGGTGGACAGTTTCCTGGTGAGTCACTATATCTGCCACGGGACCCTTTTTCGGTTCAACCCATTTTCTAACTGTTTGTTACTAGTATATTTTTCTTATGGTTCACTGTATCTGGGGCTGGACAGTTTCCTGGTGAGTAATTATATTTGGCCCAGGGCATTGTTTCGGCTCATCCATGTATCTGAGTCAGATATTTTTCTTATGTTTCCCTGTATCTGGGACTAGACAGTTTCCTGGTGACTCACTATATCGGCCCCGGGACCCGTTTTCGGGACATCCCGATTTGTAACTCGGATATTTTTCTTATGGTTCACTGTATTTGGGGCTGGACAGTTTCCT
>QAOA01008138.1:50033-77316 GCA_003255065.1 Cercis canadensis | reverse complement strand
TAATAAAAAAAATTAAAAGTGTCCATTTTACGTAAATAGTTTCATCAGTGCCCTATATATGTAAATAGTTTGTCCAAATACTTCATTTCTGTCAAATTGCCTTAGAATTTAGATTTCAGAGTTTAGGATTTTAGGGTTTTAAGGTTTTAAAGTTTAGCCTTTAAGCTTTTCTTAACATAATGTAGCAAGCGCACAACGATCAAAATTGTCTTATAGGGTCTTCAAAGTTCTTCCTTGATTTCTTAAGTTCGATCAAAGTATGGAAACCACGAAAGAGCTTTAAGGGCACCATAAGAACAATTTTGATCTCTTTTAACTTTACAACTTTCTCATTGGTGACATCACTTGTAGGTCCCATATTTTCTCTCTCTCTCTCTTTTTTCTTTCAAATAGTATATATTAAAAAAATTGATAAATAAAGTATTGATGGAAATTATTTATAAAGTACCATAGTTATGAAAATAGTTTCCAAAACAACCAACATTAAAATCTTTTACCCATAAGCGACATAAACATTTTTGTATAATCTCAAAATATTCCTCATATATTATTTAATTTAACTACACATATCATAAATCATGCACTTTTTATCTAATTTAATACTTATAAATTTATTCATTTTAAACAATAACTCATAACAAAATTAATTTAACACACTTTAAAGCATAAGTCAAAATTAATAGACTTTAAACCTCATGTAACAAACAAGACTGTGTTATCAATTTTAATAAACACTTTAAAGTATATATTATATGAAAACAAAATAAACCCACCTTAAAAACAACTAATAGATGAGTTTTTTGATAAGTTGTAATAATTTTTGCACAACAAGCTCTTTCTATCCCATGTGGCGTGTCCCTACTAGATGTGTCACATAGGATAAGGGAACATGTCATTTCTCTTTTGGCGTGTCCCTATTTCAAATCCTTTCATCTTCTCTTTTATCCGATGACAACTTCTTGCTTCTTTTTTTTTTTTTTTTGAGAAAAGTCTAAAAAACTCTCCTGAATTGTACTCTTATTGCATTTTACCCCACATGCTTCAAAAATGTAGGAAAGACCTCATTCAACTACTAAAATGTGCGTTTTACCCCAAGACCCAAACGGACATCCAAAAATAGACAGAAAGAATTACGTGCCTAACACGTGGAGTGTTTAATCTGGGCCATAGTGTAATTTATAAGGATATAAATAAAAATAAATTTATTAAAATGGGATCAAAAGTAATATTTAAAAAGTTTTAGGGCTAAATTATAATATTTAAAAATTATCATCTACAACCTCCAGCGGGTATCCATTTCCAGAATTCGACCCGTTTTCAAATCCATTCGGGTCCTCTTCATATCTTTCTTATTTCTCAACTAAAATTTGTAAATTATATATCATTTTAAAGCTTATGAAATTTGTAATAACATTATGCTATTAGTTTTAAGATTGAAGCTCAAAATGAATCATAAAAAGCTAAAGGCAGAAGCGGTACATGTCACTCAATCCGGCCAATCAAGAATGAATTTCTCCAAATTCTTTGAGGGGTTTTGTGCGAAATTCATTTTCTAACACTACCCAAGCAATTTCTTTTTTCAAATGGTTCAATCTTTCTCCAAATTCTTCAAGGGATTTCGAAATTCATTTTCTAACACTACCCAAGCAAGTTTTGAGGATATTAGCTATGATTTTTTGAGTTTCTAGCTATGATTTCACTTCTTCTCTTATTTCTCTCTAATTAAGAACGAATTTCTCCAAATTTTTTGAAGGAAGAATTTTGGAGTTCCTAGCTATGGTTTTTTGACTTTCTGGTTTTTTGAGTTTTGAGATTGCACGTGATTCTTTCCGTCCATTAATGGACATCAGTATGGTATTTGGGGGTTAAACGCACATTTTTATAGTTGAAGGAGGTTTTTCCTACGTTTTTTAAGTATGAGGGGTAAAATGCAATAAAAGTATAATTCAAGGAGATTTTTTGGATTTTTTTTTTTTTTTTTAATGTTGTTGGGTGCTGTCACGTAGACACATTGTATCCCACGTAACATGTTTAGTGGGGACATGTCGTATATAGTGGGCCTCAAAATGTCAAACTTTTTTTTTAAAAAAAAGTATAATAATTCAATAAATAATTTTAAAAATATGATAAATAAATAAATAAATTTGTAAAATATAATTGAGATCAAAACTCCCAATAATTTTCTAAAAAAATTCCCCACATTTTAGAAAGATGTTTCTTCCCCGTGCCTAAAAAGAGTCATCCAACTTCTACAATTATTGAAATAAAGAGGTCACGAAGACTACTTTTGAAAATCAACCAGAATAATACTTTTGTCGTTCTGGATACAGGCCATGCCAAGACTTGGCGTACTAGTCATTCATCATGATAGTCACTACATGGGCAAGATCATCAATGATGCAAGTAAAAAGTACCGTGATTGCTTGTGTCAGTAAATGAACGGTGTAGAAGGCTTAAATTATACCGCTTACGTGTAAGGTGAAATAGTAATTACGTGCGTTTGAGGCATGTGATGAGGAAATTCACAAATTGGTAAGGGCACCCCAAACAAATAGTAATATGTTATATGGCCACTGCAGGTAGGCTTAGTGTGTGTGAGTGGCTCTGAAATTTTATATTAATGAAAATAATAAAATATACCATTTTAAATTTAAGACAATTATTTAAAATGTATTTAGATGAGATGTTTGTAGAATAGAATATATTTTTTGAGTGTATTTAAAATATTAATTTTAAATTATTTTGTTTGTATAATTTTTTAAAATAATTTTAAAATTAATATATATTTTTTTTAGTAACTTTTAAAGTTTTAATATATTTCAAATTTACTTTTGAGTCCCTTTATCCTTCTCTCCCCCACCCCATATATTAGTGTATTTAATTAAATCAAAAATTAAAGAAGTAATAGCTGCACATTACCTACAAATAACGTGGCCCATTTAGTGACTTTGGCTACTGATCCATCCATGCTCCAGTTTTTCACTTGGTCTATTCTCAGACGATCCACAAGTTTGGGACATGTGCAGCGAACAAAAACTAAGCTCGCAATACAAAAGAAAACAACAAGCACCTAGAGTTCCAATAAAGAAAATGTCCAAATGTGTTGAGAATTGTTGGATATAACCAATGGTATTCCTGAATCTGATAATGGATATCAGGATTTTCGAGTTGATATAAAATTATTTTTAGGCTTTTGATTTTTTTGGTAAATAAAAGTTTAAGATGAATGGAAACTATCTAATTCTAATGTTAAGGCATGTCATAGGCCTTAACAAGCGTTTATAATAATACTTACAGATTATTTATCAAAGAGAGATTATTCCCAGTAAGATTCGAACTTAGGCTTTATAAAGAAAATAACTCAATCTTTAATAGTTAAACCAACATTGGTTAGCTTTCTAGTCCTTTACCTAATAGGTTAAATTAAGTAGCTTGGTGGGCATCTCTATTCCTGTTAGTTGAATAGCCTCCTCTAAGGGTCAATAGTGCCATGGAAGTAATCTTCTGGGCAGGTCTCTATTTGCCTCTTGGTGAATCCTATATATGACATTGGCCCTACCTAGTAGTATTAGCATGACCTATTATTATTACCATTTTTTTCCTCCAAAAATTTAAAAGGTTCATAGACCCAGACTTGTTGGTTACCTTTTTTTTTTTTTTTTTCTCTTCTTTTATTATTTGTTTGTTCTGTTGGCTTATGGCTAGAAGAGAAGGTTTATAGATCAATACAAAATGATTTTTTTTTTTTTTAATGAGACCAAGACATACTAATTAATTATATAAAAGAAGACTTACTAATTAATTGACGGGGAGCTTTAACTTACCCCATGTATGGGGTTACATAATCTCATTCTATGTGGCACAATATCTATCATTTTTTATGTAATGTGTTAAATCTAGTGGTTGATATTTATTTTTTGGTTACCTATTTAGTTGGTCATTTCTCAGTTTGTATATCAATATTAATGTGACCCACACTAAATTAAAATAACATTAGCACCCTTGTTCTTCCCACTACACATTAGTCATTACTAACTCCTTTAGGGAGGAGAACATGATTGGTTTGGGAGTGTGTAAAGGAGGCAAATCCTTTATATTTACTATGGCTAGTTCATTTCAAGAGTTCTTGAAAGAACATCATGATATGTTATTCTATGGCTTTGAGTGGTGGATTTTTGCGTGAAAATATGATGAATCCTAACTTTGAATTTCGAAGTTGTGATTTTTTGATAAAATATTCATGTGAGTTTGATAGATCATCAAATTCTAAGTTTAATGTGTGAAAATCGTATTGAAAGAGGTTATAAATGTTGAAGAACTAGTTCTGGGCAGGATTGGGTTTGCAACCAGATCGAGTGACCTAGTTATAGACTTGGATAGAGGTAGAAGATGATGAATAGTATTCTCAAGCGAAGCCCACTCACGTGTCAAGAGGGTGACGACATGTGGAGCTCACACACTAAGAATTTTTTTTATTGAAACTTGCCTAGTTCTTTTTCACTCTCCCCATTCTACCTTCTAAAATTTGTTGAGAATTTTTGGATGTCCAAAATTATTTTTTCTCAACTTTTCAAAACTTTACACCCTTAAAATGATACTGTACTCTCATAATTTTGGGCTGAATTTTTTTGTGTATGATTTTCACATGGTTAGCAATGATATATGTGTGGTACTCTCTCTGGTAGTAATGATGCATATTAAATTAATTATTAAGCTATATATTACTTATTTTATTGTCTAAAGTAAGAATAATTGTATAATAATTCCTTTTAACATAGATAAAAATAAGTTTTCTGATTTTGGCAATCCAAATAATTTTGGAGACATTTTTGTATATGAATGTGGTATTCTCTTTTTACCATTAACAATATATCATTAATCAAAAAATTACAAGCACTAATTTAAATAAAAATAGCATAAATATTGAAATGATTTTCCGTTAGTAACAAGCTATTTTTTTTTCTATAGGGAGACAACTATATATTTTCTCATTTTATGCACTTAAAATTTCCTTCATATAGGTAAAAAATGGAAATTTAAAGGTTTTCTCATTTTCTCATTTTTGTTATGCTTATATTTAAGACATTGACTTTTTACACTAATAATTAGTGAAGTTTTAAAGTTTATCTTCAATCTCTAATTCTCTATGACCATTTCTTTTAATAAGCATTAAATATAGGATAATGTGCCCTTTTATAATTTTATATTAACTAATTTTAATTAAAATAGATGTTTTAACTTTTAAGTATTTTACGTATTTGAGATGTTTATATATATAAAAAAATTATATCAAAATTAATTAGGAATGACTTCTAATAAAAATTATCTAAGTATGATTATGTTGTCATAATCTATAGAAAGAGGATCCTTAAGTAATTTGATTTTAGAGCTCCATTGACTTGCAAATTCTCACACGTAAACTACGCTTATTATTACTTAAAGTAGAATAATATACAATAAGCATAAGACTTTATGGTTACACGTTATATTGAATGAATGTTTTACAATAATTTTATCATCTCAATAACTAAAGTACTAAGATATGAAGTTTCTAATTAATTAGTGTCAACATTTACGTAAATGTTAGGATATTCTTAAGCTTTATATTTTTTTCACCGTATACGAACATAATATGTATTATTTTTCATGTTGAACTCAAAATCACCTAAAAGGTTAGTTAGTTAGACAATACTTCTAATTTCATAAGAATTGTTCTAATTTTTTTTTTCAAAATTTAGAGGCTTTGCTTGGAAACTTGTGCTTATAAATTTTAAAATGTTCCAAATTGTATAGTTCATAATCAACATAACCAATGTAAATTTAGTTCAACCATTAAATTAGTAAGTGTGACATTTTTCAATATATGAGGCTTTTGATGATCTATCAATTTGACATGAAGATTTTGTCAAAAAATTGCAAAACTTTGAAATTCAAAGTTAGAATTCATTGTATTTTCATGGAGACATAAGACTAAGAGCACAAACTAATTTGAAGATTCATTTGCGTATATCTTTTAAAACTTATGAAGCTTATTCTTAATGGGTTTAGAGATAGGGACAAAGGAAGAGGGAGAGGAAACGGAAGGGAGAAAAAGACCGGTACAGAAGGATGGAAAAATAAAATCTTAAAAAAAATTGAGACTGATTTGTAATAAGTGAAAATATTATTGTCAAAATTTATATTAACTATTCTAATGTTTATAGCAGGTTAAATAAATGTCTGGGTCTTATTGTCAACATATTTTTCATAATTTTAGTGATCTACTTAAGATTATTTAACCCCATTTTTACGTCAATTAAAGACACCCTTAATTGCCTTATTGTGTTTGTTTGTTTCGTGACTTACGACCAATAGTTAAAAAAAAGAAAAAAAAAAAAAAGCATTGCCGCACCAAACACTTTCAAATTAATAGTGCAAGTTGCTAATTTTTTTTTTATTTTATTTCAAATTGGCATCTTTCTTGGAAGAGTGCACAATTGAACATGCATAATAAAGTAAAAGTGGAATAATGATATGTGAGCTATTATTTTTATATATTATTTTTTTAATATTATATCTTATTTAATATTAAAATATGTTATAGATTAAATTACTTTAATTCAATATGAATTTTTTTTTTAAACTTGATTAATTATTATATCTTCTTTTTAACTCTAATTAATTGTGGCTCTATTTTTTCTTACAATTATCTCTAATTTTATTTTTAAATGATAAATGTATATTTCTTAATTATTCTTTTTCTAATTCTGATCCAACAACCTTTTGCAAGCTGCAACTTATTGATAAGGAAATTTTTCATAAAATTTAAAGTGAGTTTCATTACTAATTATGTGAAGACGATCCAATTACTTGGTACTCCCTAATTGCATGTTGTGATGGCAACATTGCAAAATTTTCAATGATAGTTATTCAATCAGATTTCCCATCGTAGAAGACTAACTGAACTTAAATCAAGGATTGAAACATTTTATTACAGAGCTGTAAAGTCTCCATATTTTATTACTATCTACAAATGAGAAAGATATGCAGCTAGCTAAAATCTGATGTCTTCTTATTTATACTTGTTTTCAGGTTGCCAAAATACATGGTCAATTATTTGTTGAAGCACTTGAAGATCTCTTTGAAAGGCACAAAGCTCGGGCTGGGTATCCAATCCTTAAATACCCTTTTGTTTTTGGTTAAAACAGCGGGGCAAAGGCCCAAGAGCACAAAAACAAACTACGAAGCATGCAGAGGGGGCAACGTATACCCCAGTTCATCAAACACCAGAAGCTTTAACAGCTCATGCGGCGGAGACATGAGGTGCATAGCACCTAAATCTTGCCCAAGGCTAAACTTTGCCAACCAATCAGCACAAGCATTGCCTTTCCTATCTGTAAACTGAAACTTAACCTTCCACTCCTGCTTCAACAAGGAAGAGATCTTGGAAATACCCTTTTACGCGCAAAGCTTTTTTTCTTTTGTATTGTCCTTTTGGTGTTTAATTTCTTATACTGAAACTCACATCCTCGTAACATAAAAATTATAGAATAAATTACATTCATTTTTGTGTGCTTTAATTAAGTTACACATACCATGGCCAAAAAAAAAAGTTATATATGAATATTTTGATAGTAATTAAGAAAGATATATTTATCGTTCAAAAATAAAATTTGAGATAATTATAAGAAAAATAAAGTCATAATTAATAAGAGTTAAAAAAATTTATAATTAATCAATTTTTGAAAAATTCATATTAAATAAGGATAATTTAATCTATATTATATTTAGCGGAAATTCTATGATACCACATGAGTGTGTCATACTGATGTGTCAAATATACATAATTTTTATATTTTATTGAATATAAATTTAATTTATCTTATTTTCTAAAACAAACTTAAAGACAATTGATTTAAATACTTGTCATTTGCACATTGACTATTCTCATAATATTAAATAAAATATTAAATTAATAAAATAGAATATAAAAATAATCATTTTCTAATTATATTTAGCAAATATCCTCATAAATATTATTGTTTTCAAGATATTTCAAAGAAAAAAAGAAAAGGAATTTTTCTTATTAATGGTATGGATTTGTATTTTCGAAACGCCGTCTTAATGAGGTGACAGAGATAGGTTTGATCTCATCCTTTGTTCGCTGCTGACTCCCCGTTTTCCTCTCTCACCCCTTTCCACTCACAATTAGGGGTGTAATCGGTCTGGTTTTCACCCTAAACCGAGATCGGACCGGCTAGAGAATTTCGGTTCGGTTCGGTCCGGTTTTTTAAAATTTTGAGAGTAAAACCGAACCGAACCGGTTTGGTTAGGTTGGTTTGGTCGGTTTAGTCGGTTTTCAAAGGTAACTCAGCAAGTTGATACATCCACCAAATTGTCGCTAATCCTAGCAAGCTTTCACTCCAAAATTCAACTATTCTTTTTGCTGTGAACCAAAATTCAGCTATTTTTACTTGTAAATGTTTTATTACCAGCAAGCTTCCACCCTTCACCGCCACACGATACCCATCTGATCATTGTTCTCCCGACACGTATCACGCTCAACAGAACTAAGCCGTGAGTGATTGCTTCTCCTTTCCTTCTTTGGCCTTTACTCGACCATGTGCAGTCTACACTCTCTATTGAATCAAATCTAGTAGAGGTGGTGGGTACCCATTTTGCTACACTGTCTACACTCAACACCCCTTTTTCTCCCTTTAGCAGTCTTACTTAGTCATTTTTTCGAACACAAGAAGCGCGCTATAAGCAGAGCAGAAACTTAACATTGCTGGCATCGATTCTATGCTAGGAATCAAGGCATCACAGAAAAAAAACAAAAAATAGTGGCAGTGGTTAATTTATTGAAAGCAAAAAAAAAAAAAAATTTGAAGAAAACCAACAACTTCACACCGATGATCCAAAATTAACAAAATAATGCCCAAAAAAGAATAAACCGATTTACTTGCAATTTTGGACAACGTTACAGATAAACTGTGTTAATCTAACGACGGAACCTTTAGATAAACTGTGTTAATCTAACGACGGAACCTTTCTGCAACCTCCCAGTATGGACCAATTCATTCTTCTGAGTAGCGTGCATACCTTGTTGATAATGTGAACCATCGGAAAGCACAAGCCTTTACCTCTCTGTGGCGCTATGTTGCTAGGCTTGCACAAGCTTCAAGTCGATTATTTGGTGCGCCAGTTTCAAATCTTTCGAAGAGAAATCGTCCTTGCACATAAACGTTATTGCTCCTTCCGTAAGATTTGCAGCCATTCCCTCACTTTAAGATCAAAACCTAATGAATTGTTAGAGGAAGTGAATTGAAGGGGAATCGGAGAGTCCCAATGGCGAAGAAGTGCGAGGAACTTGATAGAATCATTTCTTTTTGGTATCGAAGTAACGAGAGAGTATGAATTTGAAACCCTAGCCTCTTGGAAGAATTGCGAGGGGAGGAGTCGAAGAGAAGAAGACTTGGGGCAATTGGGTAAGGGATTTATCAAAATGACGTCGTATCTCTATACTCAATTCGGTTCGGTTTTATTTCGATTTTCATTCATGTAAACCGAAAACCGAACCGGGGTACTCGGTTTTTCACAAATACAAACCAAAAATCAGACCATTTCTCTTGGTTTGACTCGGTTTCGGTCCGGTTCGGTCGGTTTAGCCGGTTTTTGGGTTTTGGCTTACACCCCTTGTGTCACAATTCTGACATCCATCGCTCTCATTTCCTTTGGACTCCCATACAGTGTTTCACTTCCTTTGTTTTTCCTTTCCGTGTTCTATTTATAGGCTCTGTCATTGTTTCTTCTTCTCTGCTTGGCTTGCTCATTCTTCTGTGCTTTCGTTCTTTGTTTTGTTGCATTCAATTACATCCGGTTGCGATATCGCTTCTGCGCCGCTTCAAAATATAATCATCAATTTATCTCCCTCTTGTAATTTTTCTGTTGATCTAATCCTTGCTGTACACCATAACCAGTTTTAGACTTCTCACTACATAATTTCTTATACCAAAACATGGAAATTCTAACTTCTGTTGCCAGTAAAATTGTCAAAAATCTAGTTGCAACACTTGGGCGCCAGCAGATTGGTTACTTGATTTTCTACAAGAATAATGTTGAAGGTCTCAACGAGCACGTAAGCAAACTGCTGGAAGCAAGAGAGAGTGTTCAGGTTGTCGTTGAAGAGGCTATTCGCCATGGAGAAGAAATCATGAAGGATGTTCAAATTTGGCTTAGATCAGTGGATGAGACCATTGCAAAGGCAGAGAACTTCTTTGAGGATGCAAGGCACGCGAAGACCAAATTTTACAATTCGCCATTTTTTCGTTACAATCTCAGTAGAAGAGCAAAGAAGATGACATACTATGCTTCTGAACTCCTCGCGAAAGGTAAATTTCATAGATTTTCCTATCGCCCCCATCTTAGTATTTACTCTGTCCCCACAAGTGATTTCGAGGAGTTTGAGTCGAGGAAGCCNCACGCGAAGACCAAATTTTACAATTCGCCATTTTTTCGTTACAATCTCAGTAGAAGAGCAAAGAAGATGACGTACTATGCTTCTGAACTCCTCGCGAAAGGTAAATTTGATAGAGTTTCCTATCGCCCCCATCTTAGTATTTACTCTGTCCCCACAAGTGATTTCGAGGAGTTTGAGTCGAGGAAGCCGATTTTGGAGGGTATAATGGAAGCAATTAAAGACCCCAACATCCACGTGGTTGGGGTCCGGGGAATGCCGGGCGTGGGGAAGACCACGCTAGTCAAACAATTTGCCTTGCGAGTGTATCAAGATCATTTATTTGATCAGGTAGTCATGGTAGTTGTGTCCCATGATCCTGATGTGAGAAAAATTCAAGCCCAAGTTGCAGATTGGTTGGGTTTGAGATTGGAACAAGAGGGAGTAAGAGCAAGGGCATCCCGACTTTATATGAGATTGAAGCAGGAGAGGCGAGTGCTTATAATTTTAGATGATGTCTGGAGCCGTCTTGATTTGGTGCAAATAGGAATACCAAAAGGTGTGGAAATCATTGTCAATAGCAGAGATCAAAATGTGTTACTCCAAATGGATGCTCAGAAGATTTTTTGTATAGAACCACTGCTACAAAATGAAGCAGTCTCTTGGTTCCTGGAGCGCTCTGGTATTACTGATGACATTGAATCTCAATCTGATCCTCGGTATCGCAAATTGGCCGTTGATATCGCACACAGATTGGGGGGTTTGCCTCTACCACTGTTGACAGTGGCAACAGGATTAAGAAACAAGGAGTTCCACGCATGGAAGGATACTTTGCGGCAACTAGAACAAAACGATGAAGAGGTGTACCGCTCAACCCTAGAGATGAGCTATCAATATCTAGAAAGAGAACTGAAATTGATCTTCTTGCTGTGTGCTGCCCTGGAGGAACAGATTTTCTTAGAGCACCTGCTCAAACTTTGTTTGGGTTTGGGTTTATTTAAACACATTTACACAGTTGAAGAGGCAAGGTCGAGAATGGTCCGTTTGATCCTTGATCTAAAAGGTCTGTCTTTTCTGCAAGATGGCAAAACTAGCAACTGTGCTACTATGAACAACGCAATTCGACATGTGGCATTGCAGGTCGCATCTAAGGAACATAATATGTTTGTGGTGCCAGATGGTTTTGAAGATAGCAAGTGGCCTTATGATGAAGATCTGATTCAGAATTTCACTGCAATATTTCTTCTTGGGAATCATAGAGGTGAACTTCCTGAAAGGTTAGCATGTCCGAAACTAAAGCTCTTCCATGTATATGATGAAAGTCATACCCTAGCAATCCCAAACAATTTTTTTGAAGGGATTCAGAGAGAACTTAAAGTCCTTAGTTTGACTAATATGAAGTTAGCATCACTCCCATCATCAATTCGTGTCCTAACAAGCATTCACACCTTGTGCTTGGATAAATGTGAGTTGGATGATATAGCATTGCTTGGAGAGCTAATTAGTTTAAAAGTTCTTAGCCTTGCAGGCAGCAACATAGAGCAGTTGCCATACGAAATTAGAAATTTAATTAATCTCTGCTTACTGGATTTGAGCAATTGTTCAGAGCTTAAAACGGTTCCTCCCTATGTCCTATCAAACCTGAAAAAACTTCAAGCACTGTTATTGCCAAACAGCTTTGGTCACTGGCAGTACTATGAAGGATCCAATGATGAAAGAAATAATGCTAGCCTTGACGAGCTTAGTCATTTGAATGATCTGGAAGTTCTAGACATACATATTCCAGATATAAAGGTTCTTCCACATGATTTGTCCTTTCATAAATTGGAAAGATATAGCATTTCTATAGGCCAAGTGCAGGGGCAGTGTTCCGGTAAATTTGAAAGAAACTTGCAACTCAACGTTAGTAGTGCAGATATTGATGTATATGATTTGGTTAAACCGCTACTGGCGAAATCTGAAGAATTATGGTTAAAGGAATTAAAAGGTTTTAAGAGTTCTCATGAATTTGATCCCAAAGGGTTTCCAAAGTTGAGGCATCTTCATATCCAAGATATGGCTGAGATGGAATATATAGTAAATTCTGAGTACTCAAACCCATTTCCTATGCTGGAGTTGCTTGTTCTTGACAATCTGATGGAGCTCCAACAGTTATGTTATGGTCGACCATCAATTGTTAAATCATTCAATAAGTTGAGAGTTGTAAAAGTAGAGCATTGTGATAAATTGGAGTTTATCTTCTCCTCATCCATGTGTAGAGGCCTTTCACAACTCATAGAAATGGAGATAAGTGAATGTACCAACCTGGGAGCCATTGTTAAAGGGAACAAGGAAGATGCAGAAGTCAGTAACATCCAAGCATATGATACGATTGAGTTCCGTCAATTGCGTTCCTTGACACTACAAAATCTACCAAAGCTCATTGGTTTTGTGACCATGGAGGTCACCCAGAAACAGAACCTCAATTCCTGTCCCCTGTTTGATAAGGTATGTTCGAGTGTCAAATTCCACCAAAAAAATTATAGAAAAGTTTGAATACTATTCGTAATTAAAAGAGAAATTTTCTTTTTTGCCCTAGTATTAGCCGAGTAAAACAACAAAAAAATTTCCCAAATGCTCTTCAGCCATGTTATAACGTACTACACTAATTTTAAACTTTGTGCACAATCATAAGTCTAGTAATTTACTAAAGTAAGCCAGTAGATATGGTTTAGTAATGAGGGGTTTGAGTAGTTTGCATGAGATCGAGGATTTAAATCTCTGTGCTATCATGTAACTTAGTAATTTAATGAAGTCTCTAACATATTTTCTTTAAATTGCCACAGAAATTATAAAAAGGTAAATTGATAAAACATAATTAGAGTTGATCATCCTACTCCTACATTGCACATATAAACTTCCTATCTTCCCGTTAGGCAAATTTATATTCTTATCATCTTATGTACCATAATAGCCCAATTTGGGGTAAGAAGAACTCATTATTATCTCCTGTGAAATATGCAGCTTAAAATTATCATGGAAATCATAGGGATATATTAAAATGAAATGAAAAAGAAAGAGTGTCATTTATCACTTGCGAAATAGAATTTGAAGAAAGTTTTCGATACCATAGTAAGGGAGGGTCTGTGTAAGCCAAAGCATTAGGAAATATCCACCAAAATTAAACTTGATATATGAATATTCCTTATAATGCCTTTGCACTTTAAATTGAACTGCAGGTTGTATTCCCCAACTTGGAGAAGTTGCAGCTAAGTGGGTTGGAGGCCTTGACAATTATTTGGAAGGATCACGGTTTCAACCTTCAAATGCTAAAATCTTTAGTCGTGTTTGAATGTAACAATTTGAAGTACTTATTTTCATCAAATGCAGTTATAGCTCTCTCTCATCTCCAAGAGCTAACGATAGCTTCGTGTAAGTCAATAGAAGAAGTTGTGGCGACAGAGTCAGGAACAAACAAGATAATATTGCCAAAATTGAAAACCTTAATTTTCGAAAATTTAGCTAAATTGCGTAGTTTCTGCTGGGATGGATGTATTGTTGAGTGGCAGTCCTTGAAGAAGGTGAGACTTGTGAAATGTCCCGAAATTTCACAATTTGCTCTGGGAATTGTAGATAAATCCAACTTAGAAGTCGAAGTGAAAGAGTGTGATCCGTGGCTTGATCCTGAGAGCAGCATCGAATATCTTTTTATTTCATCAGTAAGTATATCGTCTCCATCTCTTGTCAGCACTAAATTTATGTTTACCAATTAACAAACTGTGTAGGAGCAATAACAGCTTTTAACAGTTGATATGTTAATTCTTTTTATATCATGGACGCATTAATATTGGTACAAGTGACTTTGGTATTTGATTAGCCGTCCATGTTTACTATCACAATTAGATGTTTTCTTAGATTTTCATAAATGTGTGCACATGTTTAATTGCCTCTCAGAGGGATGTGAGATTCTCAAATTTCTGTGTATAGGGTATCAGCCATTTGTTGATATTGGATGCCAGGGAGGTATATCTTGAATGCCAATGTAACAAACACTAGTATCCAACATCGATATCTAGGATAACAGGGTATTTGAGATACCTGAGCGACAAATATACCAAACAACTCCATCAGCAAAAATTTATGTGATGATGGAACAACAACTGCTGTTATTAGATCTAAATATAAAGCTTACATCTAATGTATCTGAATATAATGGAACAAAGGTTTTGCGATATTGTTCATTCCTTAGAACTTATGTTGATTGCAAGCAGAGTTTCTTTCCCTCCTTACCACAATTTACGGTATTGATAATATATTGCAGGATCCATTTGCGACTCAAACGATCTTAGAGATTGAAAGCTCTTGAAAGTTAAGATTGCTAGAAATGAAGCTTTGGCCATTGTCGTTCAGCAAACTTATGAAGCTGTCTTCATGCGATTTTGATTGAGTGACATTCTGTCAAGGTTGCTCCGTAGGTCAGATGCGCTTCAACATCAAGTTGTGAATCACTGATACAAGTATTCAATTTTCAAAAACTTTTTGCTAATGATAGTGGAAACGGCAAGTACTTTGCCCTGTCAAAGACCATCAAGTTACGGGATCTATCTAAGTTGAATTGCACATTGAACAAGGATCCAACTGGTATTCTTGCCCTTCATAATCTAGAACAAATGGAAAATGTCAACTTTGGCTTTCTGAAACTATATTCTCTACTGCTCTGTCCTACAACAAAAATTGTGCTTCCAGAATTACAGAATCTTGAACTCGTACTAGAAGGCTCTGTTGTGTAAAACTATAATGCAAGTACATGTTTTCGTTTTCAAGTAATAAAGTGATGAATAGAGTATCATCCCACGGAGACTATGACTACTAAGTATTAAAATTGGGTATATTTTAATTTTATCTAGACAATAAAGATTTGATATCAAGCAATAATTAAAAGGCAAAAGTAGTAAAATAGGTAGAAATATGGATGAGAAATATTTAGGGTTTTTGATTTTACTATAACTAATCTAGGTTTTCTTCCTTAATCCTTCAATCTAGATTTATCTTTCTAAATTGCTCGCCGAGACTCCCTAACTTATTCATTAGTCTCTCTCAAAGTCAAATGAAAATATTCTCAAGTTATGAATTCACTATATGTCTATGTGAATTTTGAATAACTAGAATTTGTTTAATTCTATGGATCTTTTTAATTGACTACACAAGCCATGAAGGTATATCTTTATCTTATATGCAACCTATGATATTTATCTCAATGAACTGTAAACACAAATCTCCTCTAGGTCTTATTGTAATTAACCTAACAACTAATTAATGGACAATTAATTAGAAGAATTAAGATTAGAGACAAACACTCAAATAGAAAAGATAAATCATAGATCAATTCATTAAGAAATTAAAATCATTCATATTTAGGTTACATCGTAGCCCTAGAAAAAGAATTAGTTCATGGCAAAAGATAGAAACATGTTCACACTAATTCTAGATATGAGTAAAAGAGAAAGAGATTAGAAAAACACATTGAATCGGAGAATCTGTGAAGAAATCCTTGTCTTGGGGCTTGGTATTCCCTTCCTTGCTTACCTCTTGCATAAAATGTGTGGAACCCTAATTTAGTCTCTAAAAATCCTATTTATAAGTCCTAAAAAGTTTAAGAGAAAAAGTAATCCAAATAAAATAGGAATCTTAATGAAAATAGGAAGTTTGGAAATCAAATCCTTAGTTGTTTGTCTAGGGGCTACGACTTTGGGTTTGGGCAATTGAGCCCTAGCCTCTCTGCCTAAAATTTGGCTTTTGTGTAGCTGACAGGTGTTGCGGCGTTGGATGTAGGGCTTTGCGATGCCCAAGCCCCTGCCTCATGGTGCCAAATTCCTCTTCCCAGTTGTTGTAGCGCCCAACTTGTTGTGTGAATAGGCGCTGCAGCCCTGGAGATGGGGGTTGCATCCTTAAAGCTGCTGCCTTATTTTACTTTTCCTTCATGAATAGGGGCTGCGGTGTTGGAAATGAGAGTTGTAGTCCTGAAGCTGCTACCTCCATCTAATTTGTCCAAAAATAGGAATCTTAATGAAAATAGAAAGTTTGGAAGTCAAATCCCAAGTTGACCGTCGAAGAGTGCAACCTTGAGTTTGGGCATTGCGGCCTTGGAGTGTTTGCCTGAATAGTGCATTTTAGTTGAGGACTGGGGTTACGGCACCTAAGCTGCTGTCTCAATCCCAAATTTGTTAAAATATGCTTTTTTTGCTACCAAAAAATACCAAAGTGATTTCTAAAGACTTCTAAAGTAAAACCCTATAAAAGAAATATTAATTCATAAAAATCAAACCTAAAATATCCTAGAACAAACAATTAACAAAGTAGATAAATATAGGATAAACGGTACAAATTCGACTTATCAAAATTCTACAACATCCAAAAAAAATAAAAAATAATACAATCATTCTACACAATTCATACAACAAAAGCCCTAACAAAATTTAAAGCAATTTAACCAATTCAATCATTAAATTAAGAGTAAAACCCTTTTTTGGTTCTTCAAAAAAAATGCTCTTATTATCACTTTAGTTCCTTTTTTTTGGTGCCAATTTAGTCCTTGAATTTATGTTCTGTCTGTTAGTGAGGTTGGACATAAGTTTTCACTTGGCACGTTAAGTATTGACTTGTCAAGGTGACATGACATTTAAAAAATAGTATAACCCCTTTTTGGTCTTTGAAAAATGCTCATATTATCACTTTAGTCCCTCATTTTTTTTGGGTGCCAATTTAATCCTTGAATTTATGTTCCACTTGCCAATTTAGTTCTCTGTCTGGATCTGTTAGTGAGGTTGGATAAAAATTTTCACATGGTGTGTTATCACTCTCACTCTGTTTCTCTTTACTTCACAACTTTAATGATTGAACCAGTGTTAGAAGTTTTGCTCCCAAGCCTTTTGGAACAAGTCAAGGAGCACAAAGAGCAGCAACAGTAGCTGCTCTTTCACAAGTTCTTATTGCTGAAAAGAACAAGCAATCACCTGATGCTTTTCCTCATGGGGTAAGTAGTAGTCCTGGGCATGTTTTATGGCTGTCCTGGTGCATTTTTATCCTGTATTCTACATTTTTCACTGCTATGCAAGTTCCATTGTTGGCCATATTGGATGCTTCATCTTCACCATCAAAGAAACGCAACCTTCCCTTTCTTCCTATCCCAAGTTCAAGACCCACAAGGCCATTTCTTCTTCTTGGACTTTTATCAAACACCTTGTCCGCACTAAATCCTTCAAAACAATTATTATCTCCCAAACATCACCCGAATCTAGTGAACGAATTCACCCAAATCCATTTTATAACATTTAAATGAATCTAGCATATTCTTCAAATTGATATGGGAATGGAAATGAAAACTTTGATAAATGTAAAAGAGAAAGAAACCAACGAATTATCTAAGAAGAAAAGCAAACCACCATCACCTCCCTCTATCTCGATTGCTCCCCTTTCACTCATTGATCTAGGTTCTTTTTTCTTAAATCCATTTTGAATCTTCTCCTTTTCACCCTCCCTCAGTGACTCCCTTTCTCTTGTCTCTTTTCTCTTTCTCTCAATTATTCTCTTCTTCCCCCTGAATTCTCTTTCACTCTCAAACTTGATTAGAAGGCCTGTAACATAGTGTCTTCATTTTTGCTGATAATTTATTGTTTCATTCAAATTCAGAGCAGCACCAAAATTGTGAAGATAATCACAAGAGGGTATTTGATTGGCCCTAAATTGGTATTGCTCACAATTGAAGATTCTAAATTACTGTGAAAGAAGGATATCCTTTTTGTAATGATTGGACCAATTTGTTTCTGGAAGATTTGGAAGCTAAAACCATTTTTATTATGTTGCCATCATTTTGTAAAGAACTATTGCTATATTATTCTAGACTTGGGCATTCTCAAGTTTTTTCTTTGTATATCTGTATATTCATGTTGGGTTCTTTTGGCATAAGCCAAACTTGATCAGAATCCCATGAAGTCATAGCAATGGTTCTCATTCTTTCGGTGCCATTTTTAGCCATTGGAGTTGTGAAGCTAAGAGAAACAGAGTGAGAGTAATAACGTTTCACGTGGAAATTTCTGTCCAATCTCACTAATGGACCCAGATAGAAGACTAAATTGGCAGACAGAACATAAATTCAAGGACTAAATTGGCACAAAAAAAATAAGGGACTAAAGTGACAATAAAAGCATTTTTCAAGGACAAAAAAGATATTTTACTTTTTTTTAATGCCATGTCACCTTGCTACGTTAGCATTTAACGTGTCATGTGAAAATTTTCGTCCAACCTTACTAACGGATCTAGACGGATGACTAAATTGGTAGACGAAATATAAATTCAATGACTATATTGACACAAAAAAATGAGGGACTAAAGTGACAATATGACATTTTTTAAGGACAAAAAATGAGTTTTATTCTTAAATCAATATAGTAAAGTTACTTAAAAGGCTCTTTGACCTTAATAATGTAGTTAGGTAACTTATTTACATAACTAGGGTAGTCTAAAACTTAATTACATAAATAATGTAGTTTTTAAAAAATTAAAAATAATAAAAAAAAAGTTTTGAATGTTGCGGGTCCTATCAGACACGTCAGGAGCCCCACGGCGTGTCATCATGGGACACGCCGGGGGCCCCATAGCGCGTCCTCCATCTCTCTTCCTCCATGGCGCGTCCCTCCATCTCTCTTCCTCCCGGCTCTTCCTCCATGTCCTTCCACAAGCTTTCGCTAGAAGCTCTGAATCTTCATTGTAGCAAGTGAGGCAAGTAGTAGCTGATAAAGCAAGAGATAAAGTTGGAATTTTCTTCCAATTCAGAATGTATACTCCCAAGTCCTCAACTTTTCAAGAAAAAAGGGAAAGGAATCGAGTGGGTTTGTTGAAAGGAAGAGAAAACAAGGACTAGTTGATTTTGCTGTTACAGAGTTTGGTAGACATTTGAGCACAGTTCTGGGTTTTGGAGTATACTATTGAGTGAAAGCACTATCACTCCAGTGGAGAACATTATCCAGTGATGGAAATTATGTGCTTCTTGTATCTCCTGCTAGTTGGGTTTCTGTCAAAATCTTAGCTTGTGGGTGCTGAGTTCCAAGACCAAAAGTTTATTGGTGCCATTAACGCAGAGCTTAAAGTACCAGGATGGGATATGAACAACTCAAATTACTGCTCTTAGCAAGGTGTTAGCTGCGGGAACCACTCAATAGTAGAGAAGCTTGATCTCTCTCATAAGAACCTTCGAGGTAATGTGCAGAAAAGCTGGGAGGAAAAGAGACGGAGGGACGCGTCGTGGGGCCCCCGGCGTGTCCCATGATGACACGCTGCGGGGCCTCCGGTGGAACCCGCAACATTCAAAACTTTTTTTTTATTTTTAATTTTTTTAAAATTACATTATTTATGTAATTAAGTTTCAGACTACCTTAGTTATGTAAATAAGTTATCCAACTACATTATTGGAGCCAAAAAGCCTACTTAAAACAGTCAATTTTTTTTTAATAAATTCTACAACATCCAAAAAAATCTAAAAAATAACATAATAATTCTACACAATTCATACAACTAAAGCCTTAACAAAATTTAAAGCAATCTGACCAATTTCATCATTAAATTAATACAGTAAAGTTACATAAATTTGGATACCTATAACAGTCAACAAATCTTCCATCAAAACGAGGTATGCCTAAATCCATAATCACATAAACACCATTCCACAAACAAAAGATAATAAAACTACCAAATAATCTACCCAGAAACAGAATAACTTCAAGTTTGGTTCGGAGACAAAAATATAAACTAGAAATCGATAGAAATAGGCATATCTCTAGTCCAAAGCAAATAAACTGAGCTTGAAACTCCTTGACCTGCCGGAAAAAGGTGAAGAATGGTTGGAAAACTGGAATTGCACGAGGTAGAGGAGAGAAACCAAGGTGAGGTAAGGGAAAAGTGAATTTTAAAATGAGGAAGGAGATCTAAGGGTGAGATGAAATATCCAGATTTCTCACGGACTTTCTCATGAATTTTGGGTTGTGAGAAATTTCAAAACACAAATTTTAATTTTAGTGAAACAGTGCGTTCCGTTTCTCACAAAATTATCATGAAAAAATTCATATTTCTTACAGAATTTTTCACAGAAAATTTTTTTCCATAAGAAAATTCCACAAGAAATTCACTTTTATTACGAATTTTTTCACAGAATTTTCTTGCGAAANTTTATTATGAATTTTTTCACAGAATTTTCTCGCGAAAAGATTTTCTGTGAGAAATTCTTATTGAATAATAATCTATAAGAATTCTGTGAAAATTTCTTACGGAATTTCGTTCTGTGAGAAACGTCTGTGAAAAATCGTATATTTTCTTGTAGTGAGTATTCTATATGTTAAAATAAAATAATCCTATAAAATATCAATTAATTTTAAATTTTATGAGCATAATTTACATAATGAGAACTTTCAATTTAGTTGTAAATTTCATGAAATTCATTTTTATAAGAAGTTATTTATTGGTGTAGGTTTTATTATATTAGCAAATCCTCATACATTGAGGTGGAATACCTAATACCATTGTTAAAATAGTTTTTATTTTTCATTTTCTTGAAGAAAAAGAGAAAGATTTATGCCCAAAAAAAAAAAACTCAAAACCACAATGATTTCATTATTTTGCTTTTGTTGTTACATAAACTAGACGTGGAAAACTCACTAAAAACATGCACAATAAAGTAATCTAAAACAGAAAAAATGGAATATATCCAAATAACTATTATTGTTTCCAAGATATCTCAATGGAAAAAAGAAAAGGAATTTTTCTTATTAGTGGTATGGATTGGTATTTGTGAAACGCCGTCTTAAATAAGGTGACAGAGTTAGCTTTGTTAGCTTCCAGCCGTCTTAAACGCCGCCACTTACATTCTGAGCATCCATCGCTCTGATTTCCTTTGGACTCTTGCAGTGTTTCACTTCCTTGTTTTCCTTATTCTCTCTCTCTACTTGTGCTATCAGTTACAGGTTGTTGTGCTAACTCTCCTCCGACGCTTCAAAATATTTCCTCAATTCAATCGCCAAAAGTTGCTCATTCTCTCTTCTATTTTGTCTGTTCATCTAATCCATGCTGAATACCATAACCAGTTTTGATTTCTCCACTGCATAATTTCTTATTCCAAAACATGGAAATTCTAATTGCTGTTGCCAGTAAAATTACCGAATCTCTATTTGAACCACCTGCCCGTCAGATTGGTTACTTGATTTTCTACAAGAGGAATGTTAAGGTTCTCAACGACCAAGTTAGGAAAGTGCTGGAAGCGAGAGAGAGTGTTCGGCATGTCGTTGAAGAGGCTAGGCGGAATGTTGAAGAAATCGATAATGGTGTCCAAAATTGGCTTACCTCAGTGGATGAAACCATTGCTGAGGCAGAGAAATTCCTTGAGGATGCAAGCCACGCGAAGACCAAATNGTTGATATATTTGTGCGGCCTCGATCTCACGGTAGAATACGTAAGCCCAATGATCGGGTAATGAAATATGTTAGAGTAGCAGGTTTTGGTAGGGTTACAGAAATAGAACCCACAAAAATAGATGTTCAATTAATATCTGCATTAGTTGAACGGTGGCGACCAGAAACACATACATTTCATATGCCTGTTAGTGAGTGCACTATTACACTGCAGGATGTTGAGATATTAATTGGTCTACCTGTTGATGGGAAGGCAGTGACAGAGTATACTGATTATGATTGGAGTACTGTTTGTCTGGATTTACTTGGTGCATCCCCACTGGCCTCTGCTTTATCTGGTGGAAGACTAAAATTAAGTTGGCTATTACGCACATTTGATCAATGTCCATATGATGCGACGGATGATGTAGTGTAGAAATATGCCAGAGCGCATATACTCAGTCTGATCGGTATGTGGTTGATGCCTGATCGAACTGAAAATTATGTGCATGTAATGTATTTGAAGTTGTTAGAAGATTTAAACGAAGCGGGAAGATTTAGTTGGGGATCAGCTTGTCTTGCTTTTCTGTATAGGAGTCTCTGCAAGGCTTCTCTTGGGGAGGCTGATAACTTCGCAGGCTGTTGTTTTTTACTCCAGTGTTGGGCATAGGAGAGATTCCCGTTGATAGCTCTGAGGCGAGTCGATCGTGATCCGACTGGGCCACTTGCGACCAGGTCAGTAAATATAACTTTGACATTTTTTTGAATTATTTATAATTAAAGTACAATAACACTTATTTATGCGTTTTTTGTATTATATCAATTATAATAGAGTGACATTAATTTGTATATTATAATATATTCTTAGGTGGAAATCTCCGTTAGATTGGACGAACATTGTGTACGGCTCGGACCAGAAGGCATATCGTCGTGCATTCGATTTGCTTGAAAATGATGACGTATGAAGTTTTTTTATTAGTAACAACTTCATATTATTGATTAGTTTATTATGTATAAAATTGAAATATTAATCATGTTATTGATATTTGATATAAACAGATTGTATGGCAGCCATATAACAGGGCATTGATGGCACTACTACCAGGTTATTGCTTTACAGGAAATGAGATTTGGGCTGCTAGCGTACCATTGATATGTTATCACATCGTGGAGCACCATAACCCAGATCGAGTCATGCGCCAGTTTGGGAGTTGGCAGAATATTCCTCGAGAGGTTGCCATTTTTAATAGACAGCTCCACAGTATCAATATGAGAGGGAAGCAAGATACATTGTGGACATTGCATCATTTGGAGCATAACCTCTTATGGGATCATCGACGTGATTACATTGTCAACTTAGATGAGCCATTTAGAGTAGATCCCGAGTACGTGCCGTGGTATTTACGGATGACTCGCCGATGGATGAGCCTTGAAAATGCCAGAGCCGCTAGAGAGGTTAGTGTATAGTTATATCATTTTAGTTAATTTTATAATTCTTTTATAATTCCAAGTTTGATTTATTATGCAGATTCATTCTCATCATGCCACACAGCATCGTCAAGCGACACAACCTGGTTAGGGGACTCAGTCGGATCGGGGAACTCAGGCAGGTTGGGAGACTCAGTCGGGTCGGGGAACTCATGCAGGTTAGGAGACTCAGTCGGGTCGGGGTACCCAGACAGGTTGGGGGACTCAGCCGGGTTGGGGTACTCAGCCGGGCGGATCTGAGCAGGGGGCAACTCAACCTGGGTGGACTTATCAGCCTGCTGATCTGTCTCCAGATCGCTACCGGGCATTTGTTGCGAGTTTAACTGGAGTCTTTGTACAGTATGGTCAGTTACCACCAGTGATACACCCTCAGATGGCTCTTGAGGCGATCATGTCATCGGGTAGTGCATATGTGTCATCAGAGTCACGATCGTCGTCCTCACAAGCGTCGTCATCACGACGGCAATCCACAACACATTCTACTAGGAACCCACATCGTTCTAGCTCGAGGGCAGAGAGCTCATCACAGGCTGCACATGGCACTGATATCCATACTCCCTCGATCGACGTGTCATACCAGCCTGACCCTGTTCAGTTCATCCAGGACCAGGACTTCTTCGGAACGCCAACATATTTAGATTATGCGGCACTATCTCCTGCATATCACTTATTTGGCGTTGATTCTGCTGTTCCTCAATCAGCGATTCACGCATACGCGGGAACTTCTTCACAAACTCTCTTCCCTGAAGATTGGACGTTGCCCACCATGACTCCACCGACAGGTCCACCGCCCATAGATCCGACTATGACTGGGACGAGACTGTTTCCCTCTGGGGAGACATATGATGATATGGCACCACCAGGGATACAACCTGCCGAAGAAGTCCTGCCACCACGTGCGAGAAATCCTCCTAGATGTGGAACAGGGGAACATTTGTATCGACATCGCCATTAGCACTATTTTGTTGTTGTTTATGAAACATTAATGTTAGTGTAATATGTACATGTATTCCTTTTTTTTTTTTTTTTAAGATTATCCTCATGATTAATTTTCAATATGGTTAGAAATTAATATATAAGCAAATATCACAATACAGAATTGACAAGTAATTAAAACAGTACATAATATAACAAGTAATTAAAACAATACATGACAAGTAATTACAATTTGCATAATGGTACTGAGTCATGGATCAGACATTCTTTTAAGGGGACACTTTCACTTATTATGACATTCTTGTCGACAAAGACTACATCGCAATCGTAAATTACTGTTTGAATCTGGCCAATCCATCTCATTCCTATGCGATTCACAACAGGACGACATTTCTTCCTCAGCATTGCAGGGTTGGGACTAACATGTACCCCACTGATCTCAGGCCAATTTTCTTGTCCACCAATAGGCCTAAATTTACCTTCATATACCTTGACTAAATTATCAATAGAGTATACTGGATCCACATACGACCACTCATCAAGCGAAGCACAAGCACAAGCAGAAATTGCGTGTGAGCATGGCAAATGAAGGGCTTTGAACTTACTGTAACTACATTGTCTATCCATCAGATTGACAATAAACGTGCGACCTGCTGTCCTGGTCCTCATATTGAATCTCTCCTCCACCTCAAACTCTCCGGTGTTCCTATCGAACAATCGAGGCTTATGTGATGATGCCTCCCGTGAATTATCACGCATCTTAACCATTGCAAACTCGGTCCACCGTTGCCCACTAGTTTTCATCATACTAGCCTGATCTCTCTTCTTGGTGAAAATAACATTCATCCTGTAATATGTTGCTCTAATAAGGGCAGTAATTGGCATGTTGCGGACACCTTTCAATGTGCCATTAATATTTTTCGCCAAATTAGTTGTCATCATTTCGTAACGCCTCCCCTCTTTATCTCCTTGTAAAGTCCATTTCGCCTCTTCAAGATCTTGTACATATTTCCATGCCCAACTGTCTTCGCATCTAACTTGTATATCTCTCATAAACTCTTTAAATTTAAGGGATTCAAATTGACTACCTGTCAAATTATTATACAAAATTTTAATTAGGCAAGAGAAGTGAAATTTAAAACAAACACAATAAAAAAGTTATATATACCTTCTGCGTAGATTTTTGTCTTTAGAGTTTTATTCTTGAAATACGTGTTCCAATTGCTAACGACATGCCGCAAACAGAAGAAATTATACGCGAGTGGTGGACTCCATCCCACACTAGGATCTGCAATCGAAGATAAAATACTAACATGACAATAAGAAATTATCGGCAAATTTTGACGATCTCGAACCACGTGATGACGAACTAAGGTCAAAAACCATGTCCAAGAATCTTTCACTTCACCTTCCACAATAACAAATGCAAGAGGCAATGGTGACCTATCACCGTCCTGTGTTGAAGCAATCAGCAATGTCCCGCGATACTTTCCGCTCAAGAAAGTTCCATCAACTTGAATCACAGGCTTGCAAAAGGGAAATGCATCAACACATGCTTGAAATGTCCAAAATACACGGCGAAACATTTTCTCCTGAACATTGGAATTACTGCTGATCTGATTATTATCCAAAAATCATTTGACAACAGTTCCCGGATTTGCCGTAATCATCGCTGCCATCCATCTAGGTAAGAGATTGTAGCTCTCATTCCAATTGCCGAACATTTTTTCGATGTACTTTTGTTTTGTCAACCATGTTTTTCTGTACGATGCGCGGTATCCATAGTCATTCAATATTCGTTCTTGAATCAACTTAATTGACACATCTGGACTCTCCTCAATCATCCCATGAATGCTCGACGCTATCACATGCATGTCTAGCTTATTGTGATCTTGCGTTATCATGACATTTGTGCAAGTATGAGGACCGTTGTACTTTGTAATCTCCCATTGTCCGCTCTTACTTTTTTGGGAAGCTCGAAGTCTCCAATTACAACTACTCTTCTCCTTGTTTGGACAAATAATACTCCACACTGTTGGATGCGACTGCCTAACAATGAATGAATAGTGCACTTACAATGAATATTCTTTGACAGCAATTTGAACATCATTCTTTGTTAAGAATTGTTGCCCAACTGACAACTTTCCACCTCTGTTCCACGCTCCATGTCCATCTGATGTGCTAATGTCATCTCCAACTTGCATAGCATCCCAATTAATGTCTGAATAAACTTGTGAAGGCTCACTGTACTGCAATGGCTGGACCATTTCCGGTATAGGTCCACCGGATTCATAGCCCACTGGACATACATTCAAATCTAAACTACGTTCACTTTCTTCGTCACTATAGGATTCATCTTCCTCTATGATAGCATCTTCATCATCTTCGTCACTAATAAGAGGATCAATTGGAGAATTAGCATCACTAATTTGAAAGTCGTTATGTCCTTCTATATTTATAGCAGTTTCCTGTTCCTCGATGTCCCGTCCCTGCAATATATTTGAATTAAACCAAGCATCATCCCAACCATAGTCATGACTTTCTGGTGGCTGAGGAGTTTGACTCGAACTAGGCATGCCAGTTTGAAATTCAGCTGAGTCAACATGTGGTTGATAACATTGATCAAAGACAAAATTTGTTTCATTATACCCCTGAATTGAACAAGGTATTGAACCTGGCATTGAACTTAGCCCACCTGCATCAACTTCATCGATCTGAACACCGGTATCACCATGCTGTGCAGCGTCCGTCTCCACATAAAGTTCCATTGCTCAAAGATTAGCATGCTTTGAATGACTTTCATACATGCACATTACATCTTCATCATCCATGAGGTCAATAGCACCATAATACAAAGGGTTGACAGACATGGGAAATCTATATTTCATATTAAATATCATTGTATTCGGAGCAAGATGTAATTTTTGGTGTATCACTTCCTTCAGACTATGTAGTCTAATTCGATGCTTCAACATCATGCATACAGGATTAGCACTTTCATACGTGACTC
>QAOA01008138.1:32217-49057 GCA_003255065.1 Cercis canadensis | reverse complement strand
TTTTTTTTTTTTTTTTTTTTTAAAGTGTAATATTTGTATAAATAGTTTGAAAGTTGTAATATTTGTGTAAATATTTTTACTAATTGTAATATTTCTGTCAAAATGCCGGAAAACTCACTAAAAACATGCACAATAAAGTAATCTAAAACAGAAAAAATGGAATATATCCAAATAACTATTATTGTTTCCAAGATATCTCAATGGAAAAAAGAAAAGGAATTTTTCTTATTAGTGGTATGGATTGGTATTTGTGAAACGCCGTCTTAAATAAGGTGACAGAGTTAGCTTTGTTAGCTTCCAGCCGTCTTAAACGCCGCCACTTACATTCTGAGCATCCATCGCTCTCATTTCCTTTGGACTCTTGCAGTGTTTCACTTCCTTGTTTTCCTTATTCTCTCTCTCTACTTGTGCTATCAGTTACAGGTTGTTGTGCTAACTCTCCTCCGACGCTTCAAAATATTTCCTCAATTCAATCGCCAAAAGTTGCTCATTCTCTCTCTTCTATTTTGTCTGTTCATCTAATCCATGCTGAATACCGTAACCAGTTTTGATTTCTCCACTGCATAATTTCTTATTCCAAAACATGGAAATTCTAATTGCTGTTGCCAGTAAAATTACCGAATCTCTATTTGAACCACCTGCCCGTCAGATTGGTTACTTGATTTTCTACAAGAGGAATGTTAAGGTTCTCAACGACCAAGTTAGGAAAGTGCTGGAAGCGAGAGAGAGTGTTCGGCATGTCGTTGAAGAGGCTAGGCGGAATGTTGAAGAAATCGATAATGGTGTCCAAAATTGGCTTACCTCAGTGGATGAAACCATTGCTGAGGCAGAGAAATTCCTTGAGGATGCAAGCCACGCGAAGACCAAATTTTACAATTCGCCATTTTTTCGTTACAATCTCAGTAGAAGAGCAAAGAAGATGACGTACGATGCTTCTGAACTCCTCGCGAAAGGTGAATTTGATAGAGTTTCCTATCGCCCCCATCTTAGTATTTTCTCTGTCCCCACAAGTGATTTCGAGGAGTTTGAGTCGAGGAAGCCGATTTTGGAGGGTATAATGGAAGCAATTAAAGATCCCAACATCCACGTGGTTGGGGTAGGGGGAATGCCGGGCGTGGGGAAGACCACGCTAGTCACACAATTTGCCTCGCGAGTGTATCAAGATCATTTATTCGATGAGGTAGTCATGGTAGCTGTGACCCAAGTTCCTGATGTGAGAAATATTCAAGCAGAAATTGCAGATATGTTGGGTTTGATATTGGAACCAGAGGGAGTAAGAGGAAGGGCATCCCGACTTTATATGAGGTTGAAGCAGGAGAGGCGGGTTCTTATAATTTTAGATGATGTCTGGAGCCGTCTTGATTTGGTGCAAATAGGAATACCAAAAGGTGTGGAAATCATTGTCATTAGCAGAGATCAAAATGTGTTACTCCAAATGGATGCTCAGAAGATTTTTTGTTTAGAACCACTTCTGCAAAATGAAGCAGTCTCTTGGTTCCTGGAGCGCTCTGGTATTACTGATGACATTGAATCTCAATCTGATCCTCGGTATCGCAAATTGGCCATCGCACACAGATTGGGGGGTTTGCCTCTACCACTGTTGACAGTGGCAAGAGGATTAAGAAACAAGGAGTTCCACGCATGGAAGGATACTCTGCGGCAACTAGAACGAAACGATGAAGACGTGTACCGCGCTGTATTTTCAACCCTAGAGACGAGTTATCAATATCTTGAAAGAGAACTGAAATTGATCTTCTTACTGTGTGCTGCCCTGGAGGAACAGATTTTCTCCCAGCACCTGCTCAAACTTTGTTTGGGTTGGGGTTTATTCCAATTCAATGACACAGTAGAAGAGGCAAGGAGGAAAATGGTCGGTGGGATTGATTCTCTCAAACGTTCGTCTTTGCTGCAAGATGGCAAAACAAACGACTGCGCTACCATGAACAACGTAATTCGACATGTGGCATTGCATTTCGCATCTAAGGAACATATGTTTGTGGTGCGAGACGGTATTGAAGAGAGCAAGTGGCCTGATGATGAAGATCTGATTCAGAATTTCACTGCAATAATTCTGCTTGGGAATCATAGAGGTGAACTTCCTGAAAGGTTAGCGTGTCCTAAACTAAAGCTCTTCCATGTATATGATGAAAGTCATACCCTAGCAATCCCAAACAATTTTTTTGAAGGGATTCAGAGAGAACTTAAAGTCCTTAGTTTGACTAATATGAAGTTAGCATCACTCCCATCATCAATTCGTGTCCTAACAAGCATTCACACCTTGTGCTTGGATAAATGTGAGTTGGATGATATAGCATTGCTTGGAGAGCTAATTAGTTTAAAAGTTCTTAGCCTTGCAGGCAGCAACATAGAGCAGTTGCCATACGAAATTAGAAATTTAATTAATCTCTGCTTACTGGATTTGAGCAATTGTTCAAAGCTTAAAACGGTTCCTCCCTATGTCCTATCAAACCTGAAAAAACTTCAAGCACTGTTATTGCCAAACAGCTTTGGTCACTGGCAGTACTATGAAGGATCCAATGATGAAAGAAATAATGCTAGCCTTGACGAGCTCAGTCATTTGAATGATCTGGAAGTTCTAGACATACATATTCCAGATGTAAAGGTTGTTCCTCGAGATTTTCCCTCACATAAATTGGTAAGATTTAACATTTCTATAGGCCAAGTACAGGGGCAGTGGTCCAGTAAATTTGAAAGAAAATTGCAACTCAACCATGGTATAGAGACTGATATATGTGATTGGGTTAAACCGCTACTGGCGAAATCTGAAGAATTATGGTTAAAGGAACTAGAAGGTTTTAAGAGTACTCTTGAATTAGATCAAGAAGGCTTTCCAAATTTGAAGCATCTTCATATGCAAGATACTGCTGAAATGGAATGCCTTATGGAATCTGTGCAGAACAATCCATTTCCACACTTGGAGTTACTTGTTCTTAACAACCTGATCAACTTCAAAGCGTTATTGCTGAGTCAACCGTTGGTGACACCCTTTTATGACTTGAGAGTTGTAAAAGTAGAGTGTTGCGACATGTTGGATTTTATCTTTTCCTCATCCAATATTCCTAGACACCTTCCAAAGCTTAGCAAAATGGAGATAACTAAATGTAGCAATCTGGGAAGCATTGTTGTTGCAAACAAGGAACGTGCTGATGCTGAGTTTGAATTCCCTCAGTTGCGTGCTTTGGTACTGCAAAATCTACCAAAACTCATTGGTTTCTTGACCAAGGAGGTCACCCAGGAAGAGAGCCTCAATTCCTGTCCCCTGTTTGACAAGGTACGTTTGAGTGTCAAATTCCACCTGAAACATCTATAGAAAAATTTGAATATTATTCCTATTGAAAGAAATTTTTATTTGAGTTTATTATTGTGATGTGCTAGAATTTGGCCCAAAAAACCTAATAGCACTAAAAGAAAGTGTCTTTTAAGTATGTCCTGCCACACCATGGAAAATTATCAAAGTACCCATTGTTGTTGTGTAGTTATTTTGTTTAAATATAAAGTTATCATGTGTAAATTATGTGATTATTCGGTTCATATGGTTATCATGTTTAAATATAAATGAATTAATCACATAACACTAAGGGTATTTTGGTCATTTTACTCTATGTGGAAGACACCTTGGCACTTTTTTTTTTTTTTTGAAGTTCTTGAAGCTAAGGGGAAAAAACTCTTTATTTTTCAACTATTATTAGCCAAATAAAACACAACCGACTGACATTTTTTTATTCCAAATACTCTTAAGCCATGTCATAACCTACGAGGACTTTAATTTTAACATAATTTGTAAGATTTTGTGCACAGGTATAAGTCTAGTAGTTTAATAAAAATCTCTAAACATATTTTCCTTAAAATTGCACAAAAATTATAAAAAGAGTTAAGCATAATTATAGTTGACGTTTCTACATCACACATATAGACGTCCTATCTCCTCATTAGACAAATTTAAACTCTTAAGTAAAAAGTAGCCCAACTTGGAGTATCAATGAACTCATTGTTATCTTCCATGAAATATGTAGGCTTAAAAATTTTATGGAAGTCCTAGGATAATCCTACATACTAAAATGTACATTGCAAAATAGAATTTGAAGAAAATTTTGGATACCATGGTAATGGCGGGTGTGTGGAAGCAAAAGCATTAGGAATTATCCTCCAAAATTGAACTCTATGAAAAAATATTCTTTGTAACGCATTTGTACTTAAAATTAAACTGCAGATTGTATTCCCCAACTTGGAGAAGTTGAACCTTCGTGGGTTGGATCACTTGACAGTTATATGGGATCACAGCTTGAGCCTTCAAATGCTGAAATCTTTAGCCCTGTTTGAATGTGACGACTTGAAGTACTTATTTTCGTCAGTTGCAGCTGAAGCGCTCTCTCATCTCCAAGAGCTAAGGATAACTGCGTGTAATTCAATAGAAGAAATTGTTGTGAGAGAGTCAGGAACAACCACAAATAAGATAGTGTTGCCTAAAGTTAACACTTTAATTTTGGAAAATTTAGCTGAATTGCATAGTTTCTGTTGGGATGACTGTTTTGTTGAGTGGCAGTCCTTAAAGAAGTTGAGAGTAGTGAAATGTCCCAAGATTAAGCAGTTTGCCCTGGGAATTGTAGATGAACCCAACTTAGAAGCGGAAGTGATAGAGTGTCCATGGCAAAAGGAAGATGATCCTAAAAGCAGCATTGAATATCTTTTTATGTTATCAGTAAGTATAGTCTCTATCTGTTGTCATCACTCATCACTAAATTTACGTTTCCTTTATAATTTGATTTCATACCAGCAATTACTCCCGGTATTAGATGAAAATATAAAGGAACGAAAATTTTGTGATTTGTTCATTCATCGGAATTTATATTAATTGGCCCAGTAGTTTCTTTTCCCAACTTGATTGTTGGACCACAATTTACAGTAATGATAATATCTTACAGGATCCATACGGGACTCAAACCATTTTAGACATTGAAACCTCGGAAAAGCTAAGATTGAAACAAATGCTGCTTCAACCTTGGTCTTTCAGAAAACTTAAGAAGCTGTCTGCAAGCAATTGTCATGAAATTTTGAGTGACTTTCTGTGCGAGTTGCTCTATAGATCACATGAGCTTGAACACCTCGAGGTAAAGCAGTGTGATTTACTGAGACAAATATTCAACTTTGAAAAGCTTGTTGCTAATGAAAGTGGAAACGGAAAGTATTTCACCCTGTTAAAAACTATCAAGTTGTGGGATCTACCTGCGTTGAAATGCATATGGAACAAGGATCCAACTGGTATTCTTGGCCTTCATAATCTAGAAGAAATGGAAATTGTGAACTGTGGATTTCTGAAAACTGTAATCTCTACTTCTCTGGTCCAACATCTTCGGCAATTGAAGGAACTAAAAATACATTCTTGTCCTACTGTTGAAGTTGTTGCCATGAATTCAGAGGAAGATACAGGAACCAAAAAAATTCTGCTTCCTGAATTACAGAATCTTGAACTTGTGCTCCTCCCAAAGTTCAAGAGGCTCTATGCAGGAAACTATCTTTTTCAATTTCCATCTATGCAAAGTTTGATAATAGAAAATTGTCCCACAATGGATGCATTTACCAGCGGATTTTTAAGTGCTCAAACACTGCAAGTTTATGATGAGAAATCAAAAGAAAGGCCTCAAGGACTGACGGTATGTTTGATTTCTTATTAGGAGCAAAAACAACTTACTTTCTTGTTGATTTTCTTTTAAAATTTAATGGAGTTATAGACCTCTCGTACCAATTAGAGATCTCAAGTTGGATTTTTCTTCAATATTTTCTTTTTAGCAAACGATTCCCATTATTTATTTATTTTTTTTGCCCACAACTAATATGAGATTCAGCATATAAATTATGTTTCTTAATTTTCTGTAGGCTGCATACCCCAAAATGCAGAATTTGAAGCTGCAAGGTCTTCATAGCATTGAAGAGATATGGCAGGGCTCGTTTTCTTCTGGATCCTTCTCTGAGCTGAAAGAAGTGGAGGTGAATACCTTTGGTAAATTGAAATATGTTATACCTTCAAATATGTTACCAATGTTGAAAGATCTGGAGAAACTCACTGTAAAGAATTGTGACTCACTCATTGAAGTATTTCAACTTAATGAGGAATTTGAATTTGTCTCATCCATGTTCCCAAAGCCAAGCACACTGGTCTTAATTAGCCTGCCCAAATTGCTGCACATCATTAAGGTTGAGTCTGTGGGTTCAAGAATCTTTGCAAACCTAGAAACTCTACTAGTGAGGAGATGTGACTCTCTTCAAACTCTGGTTTTCCCCTCCAGTTGCCTCCAAAAGTTAAGGAAATTAGAGATTTCTGAATGCAAGATTCTCGAGAAAATTATTGTAAGAGAAGGAGGTGAAATTGAAATAATGCATTTGGAATCTATCGTTCTTGAACAGCTGCCAAAGCTTTCAACTTTCTGCCGGGAGACATATCAATTTCCATCCTTGTGGGAAATTTCAGTAATTAACTGTCCAGAACTAAAGACGTTTCCCTCTGGATTCTTTTCACCTGCTACTAACCACTTCTTTGGGAATCAGGTACTGGAACCCTTCTCTTTTTCTTTTGTGATAGTTAGATTCACAGACAGGATAAACACACTCCACAAACAAAAACAATTTTCAATTGAAATTAACCACTCCAAAGAAACTAGAACTTAAGAAACTCTCCTGCCTTAAAAGTTAGGTATATAATCAGTTGAGCTATTTCACATGATAATAAGTCTTGCTAATTTTAAAAGCATAAGTTGAGACCTTCCATTTAATTTTATAGGTTCAAATATAATTTTATGCATTAGGATTTTTCTTAGCCATTATTTTGATACCAGTTTTACTCATAATTAAATTGCTTATTGTGTACACTGTACAATTAATCTTGGTAATTTCTTAGAATTGAATCTCCATTCCCTAATATCACAAGTTAAAAATTCTAACTTCCTCTATCTAGTGGAAGAAATAAAAGTTTGTCATGCTATAATCAATCTTTCCTAACATGTAAATAAGTTTGTTGAGGTGCATGTGCCTTTATTCTACTTTGGCTCCAAAATATTAATACGAGTGTCGAGGTACAAGCAATATTTTGATTTTTGAATAGAAGTAATAAAAATAGATGTTGCTTCCAAACTTATGCAGGTCTAAAGTTTTTATGCTACAATGTCCTACTAATTTGTTCCTAATGTTGTTATAATATTACAAGAAATTTTACCATATAAATAAACGGATCAATGCTAATGAAAATATGTGCCACTGTTTCAAATGTCAGTATAAGTGTAACTTAGCGTTCACATCATACTCGTACTGTATCATTTCCGGGTCATGTACTTTCCCTTGTGTCAATTAAATTATTACATTTGAAAACAGAAAAAACAATTAAACATATATTATCTTCTACAGGATTTTTTTGAGAAACTGCAGAAGGTACATCTTACAAATCTGGATTCTTGTCAAAAGATATGGAACGAGAGAATGTCTCCAGAATCACTATGTGAACTGCAAGTGCTGGTACTGGCCCAAGGTAGCAAATTGTTGAACATCATCCCATCTAGCTTGTTCAAAAGGATGCAGAAGCTTAAAGAATTTACTGTGAGGGGATGTAAAGCATTAGAACTGGTATTTGACATTGACGAGGATAATTCCTTAAATGAGTTGTTTCTGCCTGGGTTAAAAAAATTAGTGTTGACTGACCTACCTCAGATGGTATTGTGGAGACAGGAACCTAGAAAGACAGTATTTAGAAATCTGATATCACTTGAATTTGTCCACTGTAGCCGCCTCAAGAAATTATTCTCAGTTTCAATTGCTAAAAATCTTGAGCAACTTGAATTGCTCAAATTATATGGGTGTGAGAAGATGGAACACGTTCTTGAGGGTGAAGCAGAAAGTGCAAAAGTGGTGGAGTTTAAAAAACTGAAGCACCTTATACTTAAGCACCTCCCAAAGCTAATGAGTTTTTGCGGAGAAGATTGTGATTTTAAATGGCCTGAATTAGAGATGGTTAGAGTTAAGCACATTCCAGAAATGAAGACATTTGCTAAGGGGATACATGAAACACCAAAGTTGAAGGAATTCTATATCTCATATGTTTCAAACTGCTGGCGAGGGGATCTGAATGAGACCATAAAATACTTGCACAACAATCCAGGTATGTTCATATATACACATACATATATTTGATGAAGTAGCCGTACAGCTAACCCTTCTTTAATATTCTAAAAATGTTGTAAATTTTAATATGCTTAAAAAGATTAAACATTTATTATAAATAGTTAATAGAGATGAGATAGAACTAAAGTCTATTTGTTGAACTTATTAATCCTGTTATCATGGTTGACGTATGGTAACAACTGACACCTAATAAGGATAACAATAATGATCCATACAGATTTGACATGACGATGTTGCAACTCCACCAGAGGAAAGAAGTTATGTTTATCAAAAAGTGAAAAATCCCATCAGAAGAGGAAGGTAAGTTGGGACCTATTTATTTCAAGTGTTATACATATGATTCTTATGTAGAAGTGCTTTCTAGGTTACACTTGTGGCTTGGTTGCTTTTTTAGTGGCTTCCTTTGGAAAACTTCTTGCGTGTTTACCAAGGAGATATGATTTACACAATTGATTAGGATGGCTAATTTGAAGGCATCCATTTCACCATTTTCTTTTCTCCAAAGGTTCTAAATGCTTCAAAATTCAAGTGGCCAAGTCTCATAGGCCAACACCATGTTTCATCTCGCACATTACCTTCAAAAATTTTGCTTCAATTGCATTGAGATTCAACATGAACATTCTATTTCTAATCATGGACACCTTAGCAATCAAATTAGTATTATGATCTCTAAGCCAAAGACAACAATCTTTTATGTGAATTTCATACTCTTCAACAAGTTATCCTAAACTCAAAATATTACATTTTAATTTGGGCATATAGTAATTAGGTTATGTCCACTATCTTTAACAGAAATTAAAATTATGCCTTTCCTTTAGACCTTTGAAGTGTCTTTGAAAGAAACATTGCCTTCATCTTCTCATCAAGCTCCACAAATTTTTTTTTTTTTTTTTTTATAGCCAAACATGTGATTGCTTGCTTCATTATCTAGGTACCACAAACTCATGTCATTATTCCCATCATCATCCAAGGAGGGATCTTTTCTTTCTTGCAAGGGATCTTCTTATTCGCATTTTCTTCACTGAATTGGCTCCTTGGAAATAATATCGCAAGATCTCCTATGCTTCTTTTGCGATGATTACATTGTGCACCTTCTTGAACATCAAATCATCCAAAGTTTGATGAATAAGGGTGAGGGCATATTGATCCTTCTTCTTGATTTTATCAAGGCTTCCTTCTCATTTTGTGACAATGTAGCTTCATCTTGTGGTTTAGTATAGCCATTCTCTACAATCTCTCATGCATAAATACCAATTATCATAATTGTTTTTTGTAAGATGAGGGAATTGGAATAGAAATATTTCCTTGTTTTCTAGCTCTCAACTCTTACAACCTATGGTACCATTTTGTTAGAGGAAGAGAAATATTTCACTCTATTATTGCATTGCTACTTCAAGTGAAACGGGTATTATAGGGTACAAAAGAGACTTTTAGAGAACAAGACTTAAAAAGAGTTTCATAACTCCCACTAGCTATAGTAATACTTTCTAAATTTTATGAATGAAGTGCCCTAAAATAGGGGATATTTCTTGCAAGTTACATACCCAAAAAACACATAAACTTAGACGCCAAATACAACTAAATTCAAATTAATATTAAACACTGATGTACACAAAAATTTGTTAGTCAATATAAACATGTACATGCGAAATTATTCTCAACAAGAGTGACCCGAGCTCCTTGAGAGGTCTAGCATGGTAAAATAAAATTCACATGTGAAATTATTCTCAACAAGAGTGATCCGAACTATCATATTTTCTCCAACAAACTCCACGAATCCCCAGATTTCCAAAATCTTGCCATCCAAATGAACCATCATAAAGGATAAAAAGTGCAAGAACAAACAAACAATGAGAGCCTGTTCACCCATGACATTAGCCTGTCTTATGGTAGTTAAAGGAAGTTCATAACAAACAACTTCATCAAACATGTTTTTATCCAGAACACTTCCTCTCACACTTGCAAATGTTTGGTCTTTCTTATTTCTTTCTCAAAAGCCTAGAGATCAAGCATATTCCTTTCACCCACAATCGTTTCAACCACATCCTTTTCCCTACTTGTAACAATGATGGCACCACCGGTATCCTTGGGCAATGCGTGGGAAAAAATATCCTCAATGCTACCCCTTTTAGCTAGGTTTATACTTACATCGTCTAACACAAGTAGATACTTTTGAGACATCAGTACACGGTTAAGTTCTTCTACAGGAGAAATATTTTCCTGTGTGCCAGTCATTTCATCAATATCATGCCCCAACTCCTCTAATATATGCTTAACAATCTTAATATCTAGCTGCTTATTTGAGGAAATGCCCGACAAGCAAACCCAAATGATGGGCGAGAAAATGTCACGAATACTAGGATTTTCCAATATCTTTTTTAAATGTGTGGTCTTGTTTGAACCATACCTCCAATAAATCCCAATGGCCTTAAACCCATTACTGGAGACCCGATCAACAATCTTCTCTTCCTGTTTATCAAATCCAACAATGTTAGATTCATTATATAAGATTGTACATGCAAGAAGAATATTTACAATATCCCTAAAATGTTTATCAAATCACACATACTTTTTTGGTACTTTTGACTACAACTCCAAGTTAAAACACAACTTATAGGAGACTTTTAGATATAAAATCATTCATAGGCTTTTACCTAACAGCTTAAGCTAAGACGACTTTAGTACCACTCTACCACATGTTGGGTATCAAATCACGCATACTAAGCAAGCCATGTGGAGAATCATGGGGGCATAGTTTGGGAAAGTTGATGAATATATAAAGTCTATCATAGGTGTCAACTTTCTCCAAAGCTTAAGTTGTTAAGTGAAGGTTCAATAACACACACCCACACTCATATCTTATGCCCAAATTTAATTTAATTAAGAAAATAGATGCAGCAAGGATCAAACTCTAAACTACCTGACAAAAGAAGCTTTGCTACTATGTACATTTAACTTAGACATATATCTTAATTAGGTCTAAAATCCGGCTAAGAATCGAGCTAAGTTGACTAGTTAAAATATTCACTGAACCTAGACATATATCTCAAGTATAAAAAATAACTAAAAGGTTTTATCATATGGAGAAAAGTGTTAAAATATAACTGAAACAAATCTTAGGCCTTTTCTTAATTACTTAAACTTTCGTGATGAATTAGTTATTTATTAAAATGTGCACATTTACTCCTTCTCAATATGAACATGTGAAATCATTCTCAATGAGAGTGAATCCACACTCAAAATTTTGGCATCCAAATGCAGCACCACGATGTTGGAAGTGCAAGAAGAAACAAATAGTAAGCAAATCTAGATAGATATGTACCAGGACCCTCTGGATATCTTCAACCATGACATTTGCCAGTGTCTTAGCAGCTAAAGGAAGACCATGAAAACAATGAACAACCTCATCTGCCTCGCTTTTATCTAGAACATTTTCTCTTACAAGAGCTTCCAAGCACTTGGCATTCTCTTTCTCCAGAGGCTGAAGATGAAACAAATACTTCTTACCCACTATTTTTTCAGCCACTTCCTTTACCCTGCTGGTCACAATGACAGCACCATCTGTATCCTTAGGCAAAGCGTGGGAGAAGAGATCCCCATTACCATCAGCTTCATCCGGTTTGATAATGAACCAATCATTGAAAAACCATACATCATCCAACACAATTAGAAACTTCCGAGACATCAGTGAACGTTTTAGTTCGTCCTGTGGGCAAACATGTCTGTGTTTTCCAGTGAACTCATCAACATCGTGCCCCAACTCCTCCAACATGTGTTTAACAATCTTAATATCTATTTGCTCCTTGGAGGAAATGTCGGATAAGCAAATTCTTATAATGGGATAGAACTTGTCGCCAACTCTCTCATTTTTCAAAACCTTATTTACAAGAGTACTCTTTCCTGAACCACCCATACCATAGATTCCAATGGCCTTAAATCCCTCACAGGAGAGCCAATCAACAATTCTCTGTTCCTGTTCTTCGAATCCAACAACATTAGACTCATCGGCTTCAAAACTCATCGTGCTTTGGCGTGTCTGGGAATAGGTTGTTGGGCTTGTGCTAGAATTTCCGTTTGCTTCTAAAATGTTGAGTTTGCTATTGATAGACGACAACAAGGAGTTGAGCCTCTGAAGAGTACTTTGTTCAGAACGACGAAAGAAATGGGAAATGTTTTTCTTGATATTTGCTGGCTGCAGCTTTAGAATCTGGCACTCCGCCAGTGCGTCGTTTAGATCGTCAAGAAATGAGATGGAATCAGAAGAAGGGAATAGCCAGAACCTCTGAAACTTATTGTCCTCCATTTTTGTCCTTATCTCTTTAAATTCATGAGCGATATCGGCCGGTAAATCAGACTCTACTTCTTTTAAAGAGTTGAACAAGTTCCCTGCTGGGGAACTGGCAAAGTCTGATGCCATCAGATTCAGAGAGGTCGGAGCCGGAAGGAACAGATTCCGTCCGTGTTTATTTGGGAAAAAATCAAGGGTAAAGGAGGAAGCACTTGATAGTTTTGACCCAAAAAAAGAAGGCACCTCATTAATTATTGGCCTACAGCCCCACCTTAACAAAGAGAAATGGTTTTCCCCCGGCTCAGTTTTTTTATTATTAATTGTTTTCTAATTTATTTTTTTTTTTTTCTGCTGTAAGCCTGTAAAACAGGCTCAGGCTCAGGCTCAGGCTCAGCCATATAAAAAAATGGAAAAAATTTAAAAAATTCTCTGGAACTATATACCTAATGCGTTTTCCCTCTCAAATTTTAAAAATATAAAAAAAATCTCTTTCAACTATTAAAATATGAGTAAAACTCTTTTTTAGTCCTTAAAAAATATAGTTATTGACAAATTTGTTCTCCAAAAATTTTTGGTAATAAATTGGTCATTAAATTATTATTTCACTGACAAATTAGTCATCTGATAGGCAAATTCAATGAAAAGAAAATGAGAACTTAAATGAGAAAAAGATGGCTTAAACATAGCTAAATAAGATCAGTGAAAAAAAATTAGAAAATAGTCTGCAGAAGTCTAGAATTTTTCTCATTAAAATACCAAAAGACTAATTTATCAGACAGAATAATAATTCAATGACCAATTTATCACTAAAAATTTTTAAAAAATGAATTTGTCAGTAACTATATTTTTCAAAGACTAAAAAAAGTTTTACTCTTAAAATATATACTTTACCTCTAAGATTAGAAAAGGATATCCAATAATAATAATAAAAAAAAAAGCAATTAGAGTGAAAAATTAATATTTAAAAATATTTAGAGCTAAATAATAATATTCAAAATTCGTCATATTCAACCCCCAGCTACACTCTTCTTTCTCTCTCTCCCCCTCTCCCCCTCTCTCCCTCATTGCTAAACCAGAGATGCTTGATGAGTTTCGAAAGATGGGTTTACACAAGGAGGAGACTAGGAACGGCATGGGTTTCAAAAGATGCTCGATGAGTACCAAATACTCCTTGGAGGATTTAGTTTCGGCGATTTCTTTCCTTCGTTGGAGTTCATACATAGCTTAACAGGCATGGAATCAAGACTCCAGGACATTTTTAGACGACAGCTCATACTCCTCGGATTCTTCTTCCACCAATTCTGCAGCCAAAGCGGTCAATTCTAGAAGGACCATAATGTGTTGAAGCCCGTCAAGGTTGTGCCCGATGGCGTCAAAAAAACCCAGAAGCATTGAATGACGCTAAGAGGGTGAAATTCGCAAGAGAATCCACGGTGAAGCGAGGACAGAGACGCCCAGCACGGGTTCGTCTTAAGCCGGATACATTGATGCCAACGACTCAACCGTTTTCGCAGTGAACCCTAGGCCAGGTCGAACAAGGCGCAGCCTTTATGGGCCAGTCCTTGCCCCTAATCCTCAGTCTTTCTAATCAAACATTTAACTAATTCTTATCTACCTCTTTTGATTTACCACCTCTTTGCTCGATCTCTTCTGGTAATCACCGTAATTTTTTATTTTTTTTTCTTTGTGAATCCAAATTGGCGTGAATTCGTTCATAATGTAAAAAGTTCCACTCAATTTTGTTTTTTTGGAAATGTAGCAATTGAGTAGTTTGCTCTGAATTGTAAGATTTTTCTTCTATTGATGCCTATCTAATCAGTAATCAATCTAGCAATTAATCACAACCAAGTTACCGACAGTTACTATTGTTTTGTGTTGTGGCATTGTTGTACTGTTATTTTGGCTTGCATTCAGATCGATCAAGAGATTTGGTCCAGATGGGCAGAGGTTTGAGCACCTTGCATTTCTGAACTTGGCACAAAATGTAGTATGTTTAATCTGGTCGTATATAAGTGAGCTTTCTTTGTTAACTGAGTCCCTTTTCTTTACTTACAATTAGAATGTAGGGTGGGTCTAAAAGATTTTTCCATGTTGGCTTGTTGCACAGTGATAAAGATGTGGTGTAATGGAAGTTCTGGTGGCGCTCCTTGATGGAGGTGGTTCTGGCGACACATATAAGAGAGAGAGTGTGACTAGAGGTTGAAGATAATAAATTTTAAATATTATTATTTAGCCTTAAAAATTTTTGAATATTAATTTTTTACTCTAATTTAATAAATTTATTTTCATTTAAACACGTCTTGTGCATGGCACATGCTTTTTTTTTTATCTATTATTGGACGTCCTTTTGAATCTTGGGGGTAAAACACATATTTTAATAGTTGAAAGAGGTTTTTCCTAAGTTTTTAAAACTTGGGGGTTAAAGCGTATAAGATGTATAGTTCAGAGAATTTTTTGGACTTTTTCTTACAAAAATTGTAGATGAGTCCAATCACTCCTTAAGAAATAAATTATTTTAATATATAAATTGTGTTTTACACACTCTCCTTGTTCAAAGATAGATCTGATGTTCTAGGAAGTTAATCCATCAAATTGAACATCTATTTTGAGTAAATCTCAAAATTTTTATATCATATTTCATATGTTTTGTAAAGATAATACTTCAAGTAAGCTAAGCGTTTAATTTCGATGTAGTATATTTAGTATTTTTCTCCGCTGTTAAAAATGTTTTATCGTCGAATGTTAATGACTTCTATTTTGTCAAGATCTAGAGCTATGCATTCTTTTAATATAGGGAGGAAATGCAAAAATTTACTTTGAAATATTAGTGTCGCAATGTCCTTTTTAGGAGCGCGACGACACAAGGTGGCGAAAAGAATAAGTGTAAATTTGTAAAGTTTATTATGTAAAAAAAAAATTAGAAAAAATTAATGGAGTCGCCACCAATCAATTTAAGGCATTATTGGATGCCTATAAAAAAAAATTTAGTCTACATAAAATTATTAATGTGTTATTAACTAGAAAATGTACGAAAATGTAATTTATTATGCTTACAAGTAGAAATTTAAGGTAAAAGATTTTTTATTAGAGGTCTTTCTTTAAGTTCACAGTACATCTAAAAAGATTAAAACGACACTCTTCACTTCTGGAATGTCAAAATGTCGTCATCATTATAGCTATTTTTAATTATTCTCTCGTCGGTAATCTTATTCAAGCACGAATAAAAATAAAGATAAAACGATATAAAATGCAATGTAAAATATCAAAAAATACCGTAATTGAAAGAATTAAAGCAATATTGAGAATTTTATTGATCACTCCAATACCTCTGACATAATCAAGAAATTATCCCTCACCTCAAAAAAATTAAAAAAGATTGTCAACACAATTATCCTCTAATTTAATCAGTCGTCAAACTTGATTTTATTTACAAAAATGATTAAGTATAATATTAAATGCATGAAGCATTAAAAAAACTAATTAAAAGTCCAAATGACCACAAATTCGTGGGCCTCATCCAATTGGTATTAAAACCACACAAATACTAATTAAACAAAGCCCAATACTAACTCCATAACAAAAATAAAACAAACCCACCATAACAAAACCTAAAGAAACTAAAACAGCAATATTAAAAGCCCAAATGATCATAAATTCGTGGACCTCATCCAATTGGTATTAAAACCCCACAAATGCTTAAACAAAGCCCAATACTAACTCTATAACAAAAATAAAACAAACCTACCATAACTAAACCTAAAGAAACTAAAACAACAATGTTAAAAGCCCAAATGATCACAAATTCGTGGGCCTCATCCAATTGGTCATAAAACCCCAAAATTACAAGTAAAACTAAGTAAAAAGAATGGATCAACCCAAAAAGATTCAGCCCAAGCAAAAATAAAAGAAATGCATGGACCAGCTCAATGGAATTCGGCCCAAGCAAAAAATAAAAGACAAACATGGACCAACCTAATAGATTCGGCCCAAACTAGTAAATGAAATGCCCAAAACGAAATGGGCCAGTCAAAGGAAAATCAGAACTAATCAACCCAAATTATTAACAAAACAAAAACAATATAAAGGCCCGACAAATGAAAAGGATAAAACCCTAAAATTATAAGTAAAATTAAGTAAAAAGAATGGATCAACCCAAAAAGATTCAACCTAAGCAAAAATAAAAGAAATGCATGGACCAGCTCAATGGAATTTGGCCCAAGCAAAAAATAAAAGACAAACATGGACCAACCTAATAGATTTGGCCCAAACTAGTAAATGAAATGCCCAAAACGAAATGGGCCAGTCAAAGGAAAATCAGAACTAATCAACCCAAATTATTAACAAAACAAAAACAATATAAAGGCC
>QAOA01008138.1:8275-27461 GCA_003255065.1 Cercis canadensis | reverse complement strand
ATCATTTTTTCGGGCCCCAACGGGCTGGCCTACTGGGCTGAACCCATGAACCCAGCTCTAATATGAGCTGCTCTGACTCCAAATAAATATTCTTGTTTCCAAGATATCTCAATGGAAAAAAGAAAAGGAATTTTTCTTATTTGTGAAACGCCGTCTTAAATAAGGTGACAGAGTTGGCTTTGTCAGCTACTTGCCGTGTTAAACGCCGTCTTAGTTTTCATCTCTCCCCCTTGCCACTTACATTCTGGCATCCATCGCTCTAATTTCCTTTGGACTCTTACAGCGTTTCACTGCCTTGTTTTCGTTATTCTCTCTCTACTTGTGCTATCAGTTACTGGTGGTTGTGCTAACTCTCCTCCGACGCTTCAAAATATTTCTTCAATTCAATCACCAAAAGTTGCTCATTCTCTCTCTTCTATTTTGTCTGTTCATCTAATCCATGCTGAAATACCATAACCAGTTTTGATTTCTCCACTGCATAATTTCTTATTCCAAAACATGGAAATTCTAATTGCTGTTGCCAGTAAAATTACCGAATCTCTATTTGAACCACCTGCCCGTCAGATTGGTTACTTGATTTTCTACAAGAGGAATGTCAAGGATCTCAACGAGCAAGTAAGGATACTGCTGGAAGCGAGAGAGAGTGTTCGGGTTGTGGTTGAACAGGCTAGGCGGAGTGGAGAAGAAATCGAATATTATGTCCAAAATTGGCTTAGCTCGGTAGATGAGACCATTGCCGAGGCAGATAAATTCCTTGAGGATGCAAGCCACGCGAAGACCAAATTTTACAATTCGCCATTTTTTCGTTACAGTCTCAGTAGAAGAGCAAAGAAGATGACGTACTATGCTTCTGAACTCCTCGCGAGAGGTAAATTTGATAGAGTTTCCTATCGCCTCCATCTTAGTATTTTCTCTGTCCCCACAAGTGATTTCGAGGAGTTTGAGTCGAGGAAGCCGATTTTGGAGGGTATAATGGAAGCAATTAAAGATCCCAACATCCACGTGGTTGGGGTAGGGGGAATGCCGGGCGTGGGGAAGACCACGCTAGTCACACAATTTGCCTCGCGAGTGTATCAAGATCATTTATTCGATGAGGTAGTTATGGTAGCTGTGACCCAAGTTCCTGATGTGAGAAATATTCAAGCAGAAATTGCAGATATGTTGGGTTTGATATTGGAACCAGAGGGAGTAAGAGGAAGGGCATCCCGACTTTATATGAGGTTGAAGCAGGAGAGGCGGGTGCTTGTAATTTTAGATGATCTCTGGGAACGTCTCGATCTGGAGCAAATAGGAATTCCAACCAGAGATTCTCACCGAGGTGTGAAATTTTTTGTCATTAGCAGAGATCAAAATGTGTTACTCGAAATGGGAGCTCAGAAGATTTTTTCAATAGAACCACTGCTAGAAGATGAAGCAGCCTCTTGGTTCCTGAAGGTTGCTGGTATTACTGATGACATTGAATCTCAATCAGATCACCGGTATCGCGAATTTGGGATTGACATAGTAAACAAGTGCGCGGGTCTGCCTCTGCTACTGGTCGCAGCGGCAAATGGATTGAGAAACAAGAGGTTCCAGGCATGGGAGGATGCTTCGCGGCAACTAGAACGAAGCGTCGAAGACGGATACCGCTCTGTATTTTCATCCATTGAAATGAGTTATCAATTTCTAGTATCTGAACTGCAGCGGTTGATGTTCTTGCTTTGTGCTGCCTTGGGTGAAGAGATTTTCTTAGAGCAGTTGCTCAAACTTTGTTTGGGTTTGCGTTTATTTGAAGGCATTGTCACAGTTGGACAGGCAAGGTCGAGAATGTTCTCTGTGATTCATTCTCTCAAAGCCAAGTCTTTGCTGCAAGATAGCAAAACTAGTTCCGGTGCTACCATGAACAACGCAATTCGACATGTGGCATTGCAGATTGCATCTAAGGCACATAATATGTTTGTGGTGCCAGATGGTTTTCAAGATAGTAAGTGGCCTTATGATGAAGATCTGATTCAGAATTTCACTGCAATATTTCTGCTTGGGAATCATAGAGGTGAACTTCCTGAAAGGTTAGCATGTCCTAAACTAGAGCTCTTACATGTATATGATGAAAGTGGAACCCTAACAATCCCAGACAATTTTTTTGTACGAATTAACAAAGGACTTAAAGTCCTTAGTTTGATTAATATGAAATTACCATGCCTGCCATCATCAATTTGTGGCCTAACTAAAATTCAGACGTTGTGCTTGGATAAATGTGATTTGGAAGATATAACTTTGCTTGGAATTTTAAAGAATCTGGAAGTTCTAAGCCTTTCAGGAAGTAGCATAGAGCAGTTGCCAAGAGAGATTGGAAATTTAGCTTATCTATGCTTATTGGATTTGAGCAATTGTTCAAAACTTGAAATAATTCCTCCCAATGTCCTATCAAATCTGATAAGACTGCAAGAATTGTTATTGCCAAACTGCTATGGTCACTGGCAGTACTCTGAAGGATCCAATGTTGAAAGAACTAATGCCACCCTTGACGAGCTTTGTCATTTGAATAATCTGGAAGCTCTAGACACACATATTCCAGATGTAAAGGTTGTTCCTCAAGATTTTCCCTCGCATAAATTGGAAAGATATAACATATCTATAGGCCAAGTGCAGGGGCAGTGTTCTGGTAAATTTGAAAGAAACTTGCAACTCAACCTTAGTAGTGCAGATATTGATCTATATGATTTGGTTAAACCACTAATGGGGAAATCTGAAGAATTATGGTTAAAGGAATTAAAAGGTTTTAAGAGTACTCATGAATTTGATCTCAAAGGGTTTCCAAAATTGAAGCATCTTCATATCCAAGATATGGCTGAAATGGAATATATAGTAAATTCTGAGTACTCGAATCCATTTCCTATGTTGGAGTTGCTTGTTCTTAACAATCTGATGCAGCTCAAAGGGTTATATAAATGTAGCAACCTGGGAGCCGTTGTTGGTGGGAAGAAGGAAGATCAAGTCAGTGGTGTCCAAGCAGATGATGTGATTGAGTTCCCTGAATTGCGTGCCTTGACACTGCAAAATCTACCAAAATTCATTGGTTTTATGAGCAAGGAGGTCACCGAGGAAGCCAGCCTCAATTCATCCATCCTTTTTGATGAAAAGGTATGTTCACCACACTTACTAGACACGGAGTTTTGAATGATTCTAAAATTACATAAAAAAAAAAAATACAAAGATATAATTACAGTTGACCCCTCTCTTGTCTTATATCATCTTATCCAAGAGGTGAGTTTTACTCTATGAAGTTCAATATCTGTAATATCTTAAATTTAAAATAGTATTCAAGATTAGATTTGCCAATCAATTAATGAAATTATTCTTGAGAAAATTAAGAATACACTTATATTGTTTAGTTTGAATTTTTATGTGGTACACCATTGGTGGAGTCTAAAGTTTACACAAGCGACTGGATTTATATACTTTTTGTAACAAACACTTCATAAAAAACTATTTAAATGATGATCTAGGTAATATTATATAGTTTTTGTATGATTAACTTCTAGAAAACATGATAAAAAGTGATCAAACTAGAATCATGATTTAGAATCAATCATGACCGTCTATTTTATGTTCTTATGTTTTTATATGAAAAAATTATTTTTGAATTCAAAATATCTTAAATTGAGATACATAAATAATTTAAGAATATTGATGTCTTTAATTTGACTTATTATAAGCAAAATCATAAAATTTAAGCCGCATGTGTTAATACTTAACTTTCCACTGCTAATGTACCAAATAACAAATCTATTAGTTTTTTGTAAATTAAGAATGTGCCTTTATGTAATTTTTTCTAGCATAAAAATACGATGTGTTACCAACAGGAGCTTAGTTCCGCTGTAAGAAACTCGAACTCTTCACTTGATGGCATAGGTTTGAGGCCGTGGGAATTTGTTGATAAGGCATTCCACTTGGCCATCCCTTTGGTTCCAGCGCAGCCTAGCTATTCCTTAAAATTTTTAATGCACAAAAAAAAAAAACATATAATATCCACTACCTATTCACACATCCACTACCTATTGCTGTACAACCAAGTAAAATATCACCTTTCTATTTGTTGATAAGGCAAATGAAACATCTCTTTAGCATCATATAATTGACATTTAAAATTTACTCAGTCCGTAAATATGTTTGAAATCCACTATAAACACCAATAAAAATATTGAAATGATATTCATAACTGAAAGAAATTTTACTTTTGGCTTATTATTAGCCGAATAAAAGCATAATCATCAAACACATTTTTTCTAAATATTCTTAAGGCATGTCATAAACTTCGAGCACTCTAATTTTAGCATAATTTGCAAAACTCTGTGAACAAGTATATATCTAGTCATTTACTAAAGTCTCTAAACATAGTATCTTTAAATTCACACAAGAATTAAAAAAGGCAAAGCATAATTATAATTGACCATCCTACATTAGACATATATACTTCCTACCACCCATTAGACAAATTTATATAATTCGCAAGTACCGTAGTAGCCCAACTTGGAGTAAGATGAACTCATTATCATCTTTCTTGAAATATGTTAATTTTATGGAAGTCATTGAAGTCTATTACAGAAAAAGGTGATTATATCACTTGCAAAGTTGCAACATCAATTGAAGAAAATTTTCTGTAACATTGTAATGGGGTCTGTGTTAGCAAAAAGCATTAGGAAAAATCAACCAAAATTGACTTGATCCAAGAATATTATTTTATAATGCCCTTGTACTTTAACTTGAACTGCAGGTTGTATTCCCCAACTTGGAGAAGTTGAACCTGCATCGGTTGGGTCAGTTGACAGTTATATGCAAGGATCACGGCTTGAGCCTTCAAAGGCTGACATCTTTAGCCTTGTTTGAATGTGACAACTTGATGTACTTATTTTCTTCACCTGCAGCTGAAGCTCTCACTCATCTCCAAGAGTTAAGAATAACAGCGTGTAAGTCTATAGAAGAAATTGTGGTGGCAGAGTCAGGAACAGCCACAAATAATAAGATAGTACTGCCTAAAGTGAACACTTTAATTTTTGAAAATTTAGCTAAACTGCACAGTTTCTGCCGCGATGGCTGTAATGTTGAGTGGCCGTCCTTGAAGAAGGTGAGAGTGTCAAAATGTTCCAAAATTAAGCAGTTTGCTCTGGGAATCGTACATAAATATGACTTTGAAGTTGAAGTGAAAGAGTGTTCGTGGCACAAGGAACGTTATCCTTGGAGAAGCATTAAATATCTTTTTGCTTTATCAGTAAGTATATTCTCCATCTCTTGTTAACACTAAATTTATGATTCCCAAATATTAAATGGTTAAGGAGCACTAACAGCTCTTATTAGATATAAGTATAGGTTTATGGTACATTGATATATATATATATATATATATATATATATATATATATATTTATTTATTTATTTGGTATTTTTAGCTACAATTTTGGATTTAAACATAAAATCTATAAACTTTGAGGATAATCTCATTACCACTTAATCATAGCCTTAGTACATTGATATGTTTAATTCTTTTATACCATAAATGCATATAATATAAGATACAAAAGGTATTCAATTAAGCATAGCATGTTTTGTATGACAATTAGATTTTATTTTACATTCTTAATTATAATTGTGAAGGAATATTTGGTTGCTCTTGATTCAATTTTAAATTTAATTTGTTTGATGCCTTTCACTCAAGGATTTGATATTCTAAATCTGTAAGTGTATATGGTATCGGCCTTGTTGATATTTGATAACAGAATGGTATCAAATATGCTAGTGTAACAAACAACAGTATCCAACTCAGGTATGTAGGATAACAGGGTATATGAGATAATTGAGGGACGAATTTATCAAACATCCATCGGCTATAGTTTTATGTGATGCTTGGGCAATAACTGCTATGAGATGTAAATATAAAGAAAAAAATTTGTGATATTGTTCATCCCTTACAATTTATGTTGATTGCACCCTGTAGTTTCTTTGCTTCCNTGATCATTCATTCCATAATTCCAAACCTCTAAATACAAACTTGGTGGAGTAACCACCTCCTAAAAACTAGGAATACAGGGAAATGGAGGAGTAGCCTCCTCAACTGCAACAAAATAACTACCCGCAATTAAATTACAGAAATTATAATAACTAACTAATGATAGTTAATTCAGAAAAATTAATTTCTGAATTTCCCATGTGTAAACCGCTGGTACACCAGTGGTTTGCTAACAGTATATGAGATAATTGAGGGACGAATTTATCAAACATCCATCGGCTATAGTTTTATGTGATGCTTGGGCAATAACTGTTATGAGATGTAAATATAAAGAAAAAAATTTGTGATATTGTTCATCCCTTACAATTTATGTTGATTGCACCCTGTAGTTTCTTTGCTTCCTTGGTTACTGTTATCCAACTTAGGGTAACGATAATATCTTACAGGTTCCATTAAGGACTCAAACAATCTTAGACATTGAGAGCACAGAAAATCTTAAAATTCAAGAAAGGCAGCTTCCAGATTCGTTTTACAGCAAACTTACAAAGCTATCTGCCAGGAATTGTGATGAAACATTGAGTGACTTTCTGTTCAAGTTGCTCCGTTGCTCACACGAGCTTGAACACCTCGAGGTAAAGCAGTGTGATTTACTGAGACAAATATTCAATTTTGAAAAACTTGTTGCTAATGAAAGTGGAAATGGAAAGTATTTGGCCCTGTTAAAAACTATCAGGTTGCGAGATCTACCTACATTGAAATGCATATGGAACAAGGATCCAACTGGTATTCTCGGCCTTCATAATCTAGAAGAAATGGAAATTGTGAACTGTGGATTTCTGAAAGCTATAATCTCTACTTCTCTGGCCCAACATCTTCGGCAATTGAAGGAACTAAAAATACATTATTGTCCTACTGTTGAAGTTGTTGCCATGAATTCAGAGGAAGATACAGGAACCAAAGAAATTCTGCTTCCTGAATTACAGAATCTTGAACTTGTGCTCCTCCCAAAGTTCGAGAGGCTCCATGCAAAAAACTGTCCTTTTCAATTTCCTTCTATACAAAGTTTGACAATAGAAGATTGTCCCACAATGGATGCATTTACCAGCGGATTTTTAAGTGCAACACCGCCAGTTTCTAATGTGAACCCAAAAAAATTGCTTCAAGGAGTGACGGTATGTTGATTTATTAGGAGGGAAACCAACTTGCTTCCTTGTTGATTCTCTTCTAAAATTTAACTGAGTTGCAGATCTCTTGTACCAATTAGAGATCTCAAGTTGGATTTTTCTTCAATATTTTCTTGTTAGCAAATGATTCCCATTATTTTTCTTTGCTAATATGAGATTCAGCATCTCTCAAATAGTTGACTAAGTTATGGTTCTTAATTTTCTGTAGGCTGCATACCCAAAATTGAAAATTTTGAAGCTGCAAGGTCTTCATAACATTGAAGATATATGGCAGGGCTCCTTTTCTTCTGGATCCTTCTCCGAGCTGAAAGAAGTAGAGGTTTATACCTTTGGTAAATTGAAATATGTTATATCTTCAAATATGTTACCAATGTTGAAAGATTTGGAGAAACTCACTGTAAAGAATTGTGATTCACTCTTTGAAGTATTTCAACTCAATGAGGGATTTGAATTTGTCTCATCCATGTTCCCAAAGCCAAGCACACTGGTATTAATTAGCCTCCCCAAATTGCAGCACATAATTGAGTCTGGAGGTTCAAGAATCTTCGAAAACCTACAAACTCTAAAAGTAGAGAGATGTGATTCTCTCCAAAGTTTGGTTTTCCCCTCCAGTTGTCTCCAAAAGCTAAGGAAATTACAGATTTCTGAATGTAAGGTTCTGGAAGAAATTATGATAACAGGAGGAGAAAAAATTGAAGAGAAATTTTTGTTCACCAGTTTGGAATCTATTGTTCTTGAAAAGCTTCCAAAGCTTTCAACTTTCTGCCCTAAGGCCGAGACATTTGAATTTCCATCAGTGAGGGAAATTTCAATAATCAACTGCCCGAAACTGATGACATTTCCCTCCAGATTCTCTTTGAAGGAAAACTTTTCAGCCACTACTGATCATTTCTTCGGGAATCAGGTACATGTGTCATACCCTTCTCTTTCTTTTCTATGGAAGTTAAGAACATAGACTCGTACACAAGGTTAAAATGCACAGGATAAACACACACTGCAAAAAATAAATAAATAAAATAAAATGAAACGAACCAAAAATAAACATGAACTTATATATATGTAACTCTACGACCTTAAAAGTTAGTAACATGATCGGTTGAACAATTTCCTCATGATAATAAGCATCTCATATCAGTCTTTTCCAATTTTAGAAGCATAAGTTGAGATCTTACATATGATTTTATAGGTTTAATTATTATTTTATGCATTACAGATCTTAAGTTTGATTTTTCTTCAATATTTTCTTTTCGAAAATGATTTCCATTATTTTTCTCTATTGTATTTGATTTTCACACACAACTAATATGAGATTCAGCACTGCTCACATAGTTGCATAAAACTGGTTCTTAATTTTCTGTAGGCTGCATACCCAAAAATGCAGAATTTGAAGCTGCAAGGTCTACATAACATTGAAGAGATATGGCAGGGCTCCTTTTCTCCTGAATCCTTCTCCGAGCTGAAAGAAGTGGAGGTGACTAGCTTTGGTAAATTGAAATATGTTATCTCCACCAATATGTTCCCAATGTTGAATAATCTGGTGAATCTCACTATAGAGAATTGTGACTTACTCACTGAAGTATTTCGACTCAATGAGGAATTTGAATTTGTCTCGTCTATGTTCCCAAGGCCAAGCACACTGGTATTAATTAGCCTGCCCAAATTGCTGCACATAATTGAGTCTGGAGGTTCAAAAATCTTTGAAAACCTAAAATCTCTACAAGTAAAGAGATGTGACTCTCTCAAAAATCTGGTCTTTCCCTCCAGTTGTCTCCAGAAACTAAGAAAATTAGAAATTTCTGAATGTGAAGTTATGAAAGAAATTAATGTAACAGAAGAAGGAAGTGAAATTGAAGAGAAAATTTTGTTCAGCAGGTTGGAATCTGTTGTTCTTGAAAAGCTGCCAAAGCTTTCAACTTTCTGCCGGGAGACTTTTGAATTTCCATCCATGGTGAAAATTTCAATAATTAACTGCCCGGAACTAAGGACATTTCCCCACGGATGCTATTTGAAGAAAAACCTTGCAGCTGCTAGTATCCACTTCTTTGCGAATATTAAGGTAGATGTATCCTCTTTCTTCTTTTGGGATTGTTAGAACATACACTTGCACACATATAAATACGCACATAAACACATTCTGCAAACAAATACAATTTTAAAATGAGGTTATACAGTCAAAGAAATAGAATTTAGGAAACCTCCTTGGCCTTAAGTTTCATGAGTTCAGCGATTTCAAATGATAATAAGTATTACATTTAATTGTTGACACCTTCCATTTAATTTTATAGGTTCAATTATATTTTATGCAATGGGATTTTTGTTATTAGCCATTATTTTGATTAATTAAATTCCTTATTATGAACACATAATTGATCCAGGTGAGTTTTCAAGTTGAATTTTCATATTTCTAGTTTTTCTAGTTAGAAAATGTGACTTTCTTGAAAAAAAAAAAAGCCTATTATGCTATGATCCATCTTCCTTAACGTGCACATAAGTTTGTCAACGGGCATGTGGCATTACTCTAGTTGGTCACATTCCATTTTGTAATATTTTTATAAAGATAAAATTTGAAAAGAAATCTATTTTTCAACCACAAAATATTAATATAATGATTTCGGAGGTATAAACAATATTTTCATTTTTGAATATAGATGTAATTAAAATTGGTGCTGCAGCCAAATTTAGGCCGGCTTTATTTTCATGCTATAATATCTTATTAATTTAGCTTTTTCTATTTTGTTGTTACATAGACAAAGTTAAATTTTTTAGTTAGGATATGAGAATATGAGAATTTAAACATGAGATCTCAACCTCTTTGGGATATCTTATTAAGCCTTATATTATATTAATAAACAGATCATAAGCCAATAAAAATATATTCCACCGTAACCAAACAATATGTGGTTGAGTTAGACTGAGTTGTTGTAGCCAAAGTACTAGTATCATTATGAGTGACTTAGCATTCTCATCTTATACTAGTATCATTTCCTGGTCATACACTTTGATTTGTGTCAACTAAACATATGATTATCTTCTACAGGATTCTTTTGAGAAACTGCAGAAACTACATCTGACAAATCTAGATTATTGTCAAAAGATGTGGAACGAAAGAATGTCTCCAGAATCACTAAGTGAACTGCAAGTCCTGGAACTGGGCCAAAGCAGCAGATTGTTGAACATAATCCCATCTAGCTTGTTGAAAAGGATGCAGAAGCTGGAAGAATTTTCTGTGCGGGGATGTAAAGCATTAGAACTGGCATTTGACATTGACGAGGATAATTTCCCGAAAGAGGAATTGCTGCCTCAGTTAAAAGAATTAGTGTTGACTGATCTACCTCAGATGTTATTGTGGAGACAAGAACCTACAATTCCAGTATTTAGAAGTCTGATATCACTTGAATTTGTCCGCTGTAGCAGCCTCAAAAAATTATTCTCAATTTCAATGGCTAAAAATCTTGAGCAACTTGAATTGCTTAAATTGCATAGTTGTGAGGAGATGGAACACGTTCTTGAGGGTGAAGCAGGAACCGTACAAGTTATGGAGTTCAAAAAATTGAAGCACCTTATACTTAAGCACCTCCCAAAGTTAAAGAGTTTCTGCGGAGAAGAATGTGATTTTAAATGGCCTCAATTAGAGATGGTTAGGGTTAAGCACATTCCAGAAATGAAGACATTTGCTAAGGGGACACAAGAAACACCAAAGTTAAAGGAATTCTATATCACATATGTTTCAAACTGTTGGCAAGGGGATCTGAATGAGACCATAAAATACTTACTCAATAATCCAGGTATGTTGATATATACATTGATGCATATATACTTGATGAAGTAGCTGTACAGCTAACCCTTCTTTAATGTTCTTAAAATGTTAGAAATTTTTATATGTCTAGAAAGATTAACTACGTATGTACATATATATTAATTTTCCAGCTGGTATATAAACTTTTAGTTGAATTTTATAGATAAAGAATAGGGTAACAGTTCAGAGAGTATTGAAAAAGAGAGAGAGAAATGAGGAGAAGGAAGGACAAGAAGAATTGGTGTTATGTGTTCCTTGTCTCACACTCCCACACCCTAACACTTATATTCGATAATATATATTGTAAAGTTACAAAAGTACCCTTAAAGGGTAACACAGCAGACAAATAATACCCAAATATATATATATATATATATATAAAACGTAGTAGAACATCCTACACTTTTCTTACTGCATACTTAGGACAAAAACATCCAAAAATGTAATTTTAATAAACTAACATTTAAACCAGTGACGTATTCTAAGATTAATTGCTGCTTTAAGAGTTTTGGGTTCAATTTGTTGTTGCTGATATTTTTCAAATGCTACATCTAAAATTAATAACAGAAGCTACAAAATATGTGAATATTTCAATGCTATATTGTTATGATTGTTTGAAAAATGTTTGTGTATTTGTTGTTTGAAAGATATACTATAACTTCTAAAATAAAGTTTCTGTAGCTGAACTTGTTCAAGTTGCCTGCATGCTTTTAATGTTTAATAAGCTATTTTTTTGGTTACAATGTTTGATAAATTTTGATTTATAAAAAACCTTCTAAAATCACACTAGAATTTTATCAATAATTTGTTTGTAACAGAAGTTACTGGTGTTTTATTTTTTTAACACAAAAAAAAATATGTTCAAAAAAGAAATTTATTAATAATTTCTTTATTATAACTTCTATTATACACTTTCAAAATCAGCTATCATATTACAAAAAGTTAAAAGTTAGTTAAGCCACTTGTGCACAGTAAACAGGGGTTTAATAAGTTACTAAAAAAAATTACATTCAAACATTCATACTGTTATATAATTAAAAATATTTGTAAAATTAGGCTTCACAAAGTATCACCAATACCAATGTGGGCATTAATATTTAAGACATTACAAAAAATGAAAATGACAAATAAATTAAAGGATAAGACATATGAAAATGTTAATGATTTATTTTTTAATAATTTATAAAATATACTGATTGTTTTTTTTTTTTTTTTTTTACTTTTGGCTACAACTTTGAATTTAAACACAACCCACAAGCCTAAGGATGATCTTAGGACGACTCAATTACAAACTATTTGGTTTTCAGGGTGTTATTATTTATTTGTTAAGATCTTAGGACGATCTTAGTATGGCTCAATTCTTGTTTGAGCCAATGTAAAAATTGAGCTAGGCCAAAGTCCAAGTAAAAATTTCTATAGGAAATACTGGTTGATGTGTACCTTCTTTTTTTATTTTCTTCTTATTTTTCTGGATTTGGTTGAAAATCCCCTTTCAACGAATTTCTCCAATGACTTGCATAGGAGGACCGAAATACATGGTAGCGTCGAAGAAGCAACTGAACTGTAGACTATGCTCTTCAGCAGAAAGAGAAGTGTAGACTATGCTAGGCAAGCATCGGTCAGTTCTGCTTTTCATCATGGATAAATCACATATTCTAAAACTTAATTCTAGAAAAAACTCAAAATCCTTGTTAATGTGTTTTCTTTGGCCTTCCAATCTTTGTTATTATTTACAGTTTTGCACTTCCAATTCATTTTTATGACTTGGTGTTCATTTGTAGATAATTCTGAAGCACTTCAATATAGTTTATACTTTGTAATTGAAATTCTGACTGAGAGTTTCTCATTACGTTCTGAAGAGATCAGTTAATGTAGATGTGACAAAAGAGAGCAAACGATCTAGCTTAACCTATTTCATTGATTTTAGAACACTCATCTTGAAGTTCAACCTAATTAATTGAGGCACTCACTACTTCCATGGGTTCGTTTTATAAGTGGCCGCAACTTATGTCTTTCATCTAATGATTGTTCTAGAGTGAGGATAGTTGTATAACTTTTTCTGCATGCATTTGTATGCATCTGAAAGTTATGACCCTTGGTCAAAAAAGATCTCATGTCATGTTAAGAATTATTTTAGTCTTTGAGCTTGATGAACAAAAGATATGCTTGCTTATATCATGTGCTGAAATTTAATTATAAGATACAGGGATGGCAGAAATTGATGCATGTTTGGAGCTTGTTTTGTCATTTTACCAGTTTTTTTGAACTCATTATCGATTATGTGGATTAAAAGTGTGTATTTGAGTAAATATGAAAACAACTACTCAGACATTCTAATATACTCCAATAGGTTTTTAAAGGAAGCTTCCCCACCCAAGCTTTTGATTATGGATTATTGATTATTTTACCATTACTTCACCCTTTTACCTAATTGCCCTTCAATATATATATATATATTTTTTACACCTAGGATATTTCCATACTCTTTGGATATGTGAGCAATCACTGTTTGGGACAGGATCAATAAATCTCTCCCAACAAATGTGATTTCAAAGATTCAAACTCATGATCTTTGGCGTATAACGCCTTGAGATTCAGTTTGTTTCCACTGAACTAATACCTTGTTGGTTGCCCTTTGATATTTATTACACCATAAAAATGCTTTATACCCTTTTTGGTAATTAGACATTTAAAAGTGATTTTCTTCATGCAATCCAAATGGAAGTTAATTATAAAAAAAAAAAGCACTTTTGAACTAACATATTCAAACATAAATATATTCTCTAATAATCGATTTTTCCATTATTGATTGGGTACATAATTTATTATTTTTAAGCTAATTTAAATACTTGAACTCCTAATTCATATGTTTAAAGAGACTCTAATTTCATATCAAGAATTGATTCATTCTAAAAGTTTAAGCTATAAAATGAAAATTTAAAAATTGTTTTATATATAACAGATATGATGTAGAGAGTGTCATATAAGCTAGCAGTTAAATACTACCACAGCTTACGGACCTCTTGGTCTTTTCCTCTCCTTCCTGAACGCGGTCGCTTTTGGGAAGCAATTGAATAAGTGCTCCGACGAGAGTATTCGTATTCATGTAATGTTCAATTTAAATATTTGTACTTTTGAGTTACTAAATTTCTTTCATTCCATATTCCCACTTTTTTTATATTCTGCTTTATGTAACCCTCAACCTCTCCCACAACTTCCATTGATTCAGTGGCAATTTCGAAAAGAAGCAGGCTAGAGGCAGATTTCGTAGTAGAGATAGATTTTTCATTAACTCCATATTCCCTAAACTTTCAAAGGATGGGACCTTCTAAGCTACCCCACTTCTAGCATACTCCACCTCTAATTTGTGTTCTGGTGGGACTCACCCTTGAATTTAGTGCCAGTGCAACTCTAAAAATTGAGTTTTTAGCGTTTACTAGAATAATTAATAGTGATTTTCTTTGATACAATTAAACTCAAATTCTGCAACTATTTTGTATTCTATAACATATTAGGTGACTTGGTTCTTTGAAATCTTTACAATGACACTAAATTTAGGAAATTGATCCCACCCAAACACCCTCAACTATTTTTGGGTAATGACATGCTGAAAAGTTTAAAAAAAACAACAAAAAAAAAAGTTCGGGGCTACACCTTAGGCACAAACTGAGTGACCAGCTGAGATATGCTTACATACTTCACTCCAAGTCTTCTTGGCTCCACTCAATAATTTTCATTTTGGATATGTCGTTTACATGAGCTTTATTCTCTTCCCCTTCAATTACCTGCACATACCTTACGGAAGGAAACATGTGCCGCAATTCTTCAATTCCAATTTTCAGATTCTTCAGATGATTAATACGCAAAATTTCCACTTTCCATGTATCTTCCTCCCCATGACTCAAACTTCTGAGTTTCCCTCCCTTGATATATAGCTTCTTCAGTTCCATTAATTTACTAGGCCTTAAACATTCTGGAAGCTGCTCGTAAGGAAGGCATTCAAGATCCAATTTATTCAAAGATGGCGGAAAAGAGAAAGAGTCTTTCAAAACCTGCCCTTTATGTTTCTCAGAAACTAATCCCCATGATATTTTGAGGCGCTGAACTGATTTCAAACCTTGCAACTCCTGAAACTCTTCTCCCTGGATCACAGCCTCACTCCCTATGTGTATACTGAGTCGCTTTAGTTTCTTCAAGTTTTCAAGATCGTGTATTCTACAGGGAGTCTTCTTTGAATTTCCAATAATAAATCCCTTGAGAACCTGAAGGGAAGTGAGCTTGTCAACCCCCTTTGGCATACTTTCAAGCAAGTAACACTCTGATACATCCAAATGTGTGAGCTTTTTTAGGGGTGAAATATCATCCGGCAATGTTTCCAGATTATGACATGCTTTGAGATCGAGAATTTCAAGGCTGATAAGTTCAACAATGGAGTAAGGAAGTGCAGTTATTCTCGAAATACCACGGAGGCTAAGATACTTCAAATGCTTTTGAGTCCTTAAGTCTTTTAGGAATGCTTCATTCTCAACTTCAATGTGATGTGTAGGTAAATCCTGCCAACGACCCAGCTGAAGCACCACCAGCTTCTCTAGATTAGGTAGCCATTCAGATTCAAAGCTGACATAACTTTTATTCACATTAAAAATGGTCCTTAAATTCTTATGCTTGGGTTCATTCTCATGTGAAAATTTTTCATCACCTTGTACTAAACAAGCACGCCTAGAGCTGGTAATATCAAAACGTGGTATTTTTTTAGAATCAAAGTGGAGAAGATTAGCTTTTACAGCCAATGAAATCAACACATAACGGATCCAAGGGTGAATTCGACATCTACTCACAACAGGGTTCTTGCCATTACCATACGGTGTAATTAGCTCAAGTTTTAAAAGATCTTCAAATATTTTTTCACCTTTTTCCTCCGTTGAGATCAGACCCTCCCCAATCCACCAGTAAATTAAAGGCCTTTTCCTTATAACAGCATTTTCAGGGAAAATTGACAGAAAGACTAAGCAAAACTTCAGATGAGATTCTTGAAGGTAATCATAACTCACCTGAAGAATTTTCAAGGCTGAATCTTGTTGTAAAATCTTCTCGTCCAATTTAGATAGTTCAAGACGCTCTTCTGAGGATGATTCATTAGTGAAGGGCATTTTCTGCAGCTGGGAAACTGTGTTCTTTATCTGATTGATATCTGCATCGATGTGGTTGAGCACAGAATGGATGTTGTTGTGAGTCTTGTGACCATCTAATTGGGAACGATGGTGAGCCAAGTGCTGAAGAAGTTGCGGTTCCCCCTTCTTGACTAGATTGCTCATGCTGTTGAAATTGTCCTCAACCTTCTCAATCTTTCGAAGTAATGCATCATCGTCCTTAATGTTCATCGACATTTTCAGAATTGAAGAGATAAAGGTTAAAGAACCGTTCTGTGGCTGTGGCCCGAGAGATCTTGAGGTATTGATGAAAGACGAAGGTGCAGGCCAATAATTGAGGTACCTTAATTTTTAAAAGATTAAGGCTGCACTTGGTGTTGATAGAAAAAGTAATAAAAGAAAAAGCTCTAGTGGGTTTACTTTTCTTCTCAAATTTATAATGTGGTCGGTGGTCTCCACATTAGGGGTATGTTTAGTAGGGGATAAAGAGGTAAATATTAAAAGAGTATCATTTATTTTGGTAGGAGGGGATAAAGAGATAAATATTAAACTAGTTTAACACTCTTGCAATGTACAGATAAAGTAAAAAAGAGAGAAGCTCATGAAGAGAAAGAAAAAAAAAAAAAAAAAAAAAAAAAAAAAAAAAAAAAAAAAAAAAAAAAAAAAAAAAAAAGCAGAAGGAAGAGAATGAGGAAGCTAGTACACAAAACACCCATAATCACACTTATAGATAAAATGTTCTCAATTAATTATATATATTTAACATGATTAATAATTTAAGGAGTTTGAGAAGAGGGAGACTGATGAAAGGGTCCAAAATTTTTCTCCCTCTATTACTCTTCTAAATAATTTTCCTTAATTTATTTTTACAATTAAACATATTTAAAACAAAGTGAAAATTTTACTCTTTTTATTTTCCGTACCAAACATATCCTAATACTTTTCTTTTAAATCCTTCATTGTTTGCCTGACTAATAAAGAATGGTTGACAGCAAATAGGCTTCTTTTTTTTTTTTTTTTTTNAAAAATCACAAAATGGTCTTTACTGTTTACTATTAAGTAACACTTTTGGTCCATGACATTAACTCCGTCCAAAAATTGACGGTGAAGCTGATGTGACAACGACGTAGATGCCACCTATGAAAAAAAATTGTTTTCTAAACCCTATAATTTGATTACTATTAAAAAAGTAATTAGTCTTAATTGGACACCTAATTAAAGACCAAGTGTAATTTTTTTTTTTTTAAAGAGCTCACATGCAAGACATTTGAATGTCTTCTTCATTGAAGGCAAAGCTGTAAAAGCAGGCATCAACTTAGGTCACGAAAGGGGGAAAAAGACCTTGAAGGAATAAAGCTTTTGAGTGGGAAACATTAGCAAAAATCTAATGGTCTGCGAAGGGCTGCAAAGCTTTCCTTGTGAAGCCGCTTCCTCACGTTAGGTGTAGATCGAAATTGATGAGAGTCTGGAGAGGGTCTTGTCACGAGTTACGAAAAGTAAAGAGATCTGCTTCCTAAGATGGCCCTTGCCAGCTCTATGCTTAAGACAAAGCTGCTTTCTAAGGCTTTCCAGCGCCAGACACATACCTAGCTCACACCTTAACTAAAGGAAGGTGCTCCTGTGTTGCCACACAAAAAGCAAAAAAATAAAAATAAAATCAGATCCGCAACAGAGAAAGAACTTATGTTTGCTGGAGACCTTTGTCTTCCAAATTATCTTCCAAACGGAAATTGAAATCACCATAATCGAAACCTCCCTTTCCCAAATTCTTTCTCGGTAACTTTTCGTTGTTGCTTCAACAATTTCACAGAAAAGGGCTAATGGTGAAGAAAGAGAGAGATCACGAGAATTAACTGGATAAGTAAACTAGAAAAGAGAAATATTGCTGAGAAATCAAAGCAAAATATGAACAAAATTGCTCGAAGTGCTACAGGTATCTGATCGCCTACCAAAGAAGAAGAAGAAGACGATGCAGTGCAGCGAGGATAAAGACGGACGTTAAAGGTGGGGTATCTGATCCCCACTATTTAGAAAACAATTTTTGTCCACAGGTGGCATCCATGTGGTTGCCAGATGGATGCTATGTAAGTCTCAGTTAATTTTGGACGAAGTTAATGTTGTGAACCAAAAGTGTAACTTAAGAGTAAATAATAGAGATTATTTTGTGATTTTTTAAAATAAGGAGACTAAATCGTTCATTCAAATAAAATAAAGAGACTAAAATTATATTTAAATCTTTTTTTTTATGAATAAGATAAATTCATTACATTAAATCAATCCGTACTTATATAATAATAAATAACACTATATAAAATTTTTAATACAATATTTTTTAAAATTCAAAAAGTTAATTGTTAATACTCAATTTTGTCCAAGTTAACCTATTGTTGACACCTAAATTTATACATGGATTATTTTTGGGATGGTCTTTGGAACCATATTTCTATGTGTCCAATTGAAACATTTCAAAACTACAAAATAAAGCAGATATAGTTAAAAATACTGAATGCTAACAAAAAATCACAAAAATCAATTTTGTCCAAGTCAACCTATTTTTGACATCCAAATTTGTACATGAATTATTTTTGGGATGGTCTTTGGAACCATATTTCTATGTGTACAATTGAAACATTTCAATACTACAAAATAAAACAAATATAGCTAAAAATGCTGAAATACTAACAAAAAATCACAAAAAAAATAATAAAACACAAAGATACAAAAAATTGTGTTATTATTATTAAAAATAAAAATAATAAAATAAACAAAAAAAATTGTCATTTAAGGCAACATCCAAAGTATGTCATGTCTCTTGCAGCTTGAAAACATGAAACAAGAAAATCACATAAGTGCAACTTACACAATTCTTTAGTTATAAGAAGATACACAGACCAGAGGAGAGAGAACGAATTTCTAAAGCAAAAAGAGGGCATGAAATAGCAACTAAAGAGGAGAAATTCTGGAAAAACAAGGGAAGAAGAAAAAGAAAAGGGTCCAACCAGGTATAGTTACTACCATCCATTCTTTCATTTTTCTTCTATTTTTTTTTTTTTTTTTTTTTTTTTTTTTT
>QAOA01008131.1:372318-421536 GCA_003255065.1 Cercis canadensis | reverse complement strand
TTTTTTTTTTTTTTTTTTCCCATTTTGTTTGAAATAGACCGGACAAAATAATTTGATTATACTAAAAAGTTATAATAAACTATAATGTTCTCAACTATTTTTATATGAATAACATATAATACAAAACCCTCCGTTCCACAACTATCTACAAACTGCTAAGTTGGTAAAATCTAATACAGATGGTTAGCTTCCCACTTAAACTTCTTTCTGTGATTTGCTACTTTTGCTGTCTGTACATTTTAACGTCTATTCTTACTGTAGAGCTAGCTTACACAATGGCGGTAACGAAAAAATGTGACGTGTATAGCTTTGGTGTTTTGGTATTCGAAGTGCTAATGGGTAAGCACCCTGGGGATATCATTTCCAGGATTCAAACATATGCAGATCAAAGTATAAGCTTCAAGCATTTATTAGATCCTCGCCTTTCATCTCCTACAAGCCAAGTGACTGTAAATGAGTTAGTTATGATTATCAAGGTGGCTCTTTCATGCTTACGTGCCAATCCCGAATATCGCCCAACCATGCGAAGCATAGCACAAGTGCTTGAAATGGAGGCAGATCATCTATCCCCTCTTCCTAGTCCTTAGTCAGTCCCATTTTCTTTCTTCCGGACATGCAAGTCAGTTATAGATGGTTAAGTTCCTGTTTAAGTTGTTCAAATTTCCTTCATTAAAAGAATGTGTACGTTTATTTAGCTATTGCGTGTTGTAGTGAAAAATAGAGGAGATAAAATAGAAGTTGCAAGACTTTTCCTTTTCCTTCTGGACAATAAAGTGAGCTTCACTGTTGATAATGTAGCATTTCAGAGCTAACATTCAGTAATTTACTATATGTTTTTATTGTAAGAAAAGTATGACAGATCATCATCCTTTTTAAGCCTTTTTCTAATGTTATAAATTTTTGTATGAATCAATACATGGTGCGTAAGCCTCTTTGACCTAATAGTCACAAGTTGGATTCTCTTTTTATTGCTCACAAAACTTCAATGATCCCTAGAAACCACTTGAAACATACTTGTAACTAACTTGAGGAGCCGGACACATATCACTAGTTTGTAATAATCATTCCTCGCGTTAGCCTCACAAGTTTTGATGTCCTATTTGTTAACTAGGAAATGTGTGCACAAAGTCTCGATTTTATTAATATGATCGGTGAATTGTGATATACTTTATGATTTTAACCTTTTTTTAAAAAAAAAAAAAATTGTAAACGGATTGCACATCAAAATTTCAGCCAATCACAATTTGCCACCTAATAATTTAAGACTAATCTTGTGGACTTGTGGAGGAAAAATGACACAATTTCATTAACCAACTATCATTTAATGAGGGGGTTTGCTATCCTACCTCACCCATATATTGGTGAGGTAGGATGCTTTAACGGGTTTCGTTCTGTTTACCAAAACAAACAAAAATCTATCATTTAGTGGGTCTGCAAACATCGACTTTTAAGTGTAACTTGAGAAGATAGGTTACAGACATGAGTTGATATACAATAAGATGGAGACATCTCACTAAAGCAATACAGACACAAGAACAATGAACAACTTAAAATGACGACTACGCTCTTGTAGTCTAGAAACAACTAGAACTAATCCGTAGTCCCCACTAAGCATTTTGCAACAAAATAAAAGGTAATACAAACACAAATTGAGTTGTGTCCATTCTTCGTTTCCCTGCCAGATAAATCAGAGAAATGGCCCTCATCAGTTCTAGAAGCACATGAATGATTTTATATCTAATAGAAAGACTGTTAGCAATACTCTTTGGGAAGCAATCACTTGTATTCACATCCCTCTATCTACAAGTGACCTCTTATCTCTTGTGGGACAATCTCAATTTCAATCCTAACAAAAGACTAAATACTCTTATTTGTAGTAAGCATAAAATCTTCTAGACTCAGTAATATTAACTCTTAACAACTTTTTTTTTTTTTTTTTGTAGTTTGGCTACGACCCTGAATTTGAACATGGAACCCACAAGTGTTAAAGACAACCAGTACCCCTCGGCTACAAGCCGTTTGGTAACTCTTAACAACTCTAGATACAGGTACATCTTGCTTATTACACTTGTTCAAATAACTTAGATACTTATAAAACTAAGAATCTAATACATGAACAACAAATAAATTTGAAATTATTATTTTTAACATTGCCTTTAATTTGATATTTTCCTTTTCAGTTTCACTTCTCAACTTCTTGACTCTTGATCTTCAAAATCTCCATGTCTCATCAACATCTTGTCTTCTCTACAACTGAAGCTGGCATCCTAATTGTTAGTCTTCTTGATTCTTGGTTGTAGCCTATTGATTCAAACCATCTTTTCATCCATTTCTCTACATACCACTTCTGAATAGCATTTCTCTATCTTTCTTCTAGCAATCTCTTGAACTATCAAGTCCATGTGCTTAAACATCAGACATCTATCACTTTCACAATGACAACTTTTAGTAATTGGTCTTCATCTGTCATAAATCTTTTTCCATGAACATTCATCTACCCTTGGACTAAACGTGCTATGATACTCCTTTGTCCTAGGGGGTTGCACTCACTTTGTGCTCACATCCCTTTATCTACAATTGACCTCTCATTTCTTGGGAGAAATATCTCAATTCCAATCTCAAATAACAAAACTCAGCACTCCTATTTTCACAAATCATAAAGACTTCTAAAGTCATTAATATCAACTCTTTACATTAGTACATAAAAATAAAAAATAAAAAAAGATGCGTCTCACTAATGACAGTTATTCATATAACTTGGACACTTAGGAAAACTAAAGTCATTAATGAACGACTAATAAATTTGAAATTATTATTTTCAGCAATAAGAAAGATCCTTAATAAGTGGTTAAGTCATTTTCATTTCTCACTCAATATTTACGTCCAAGTCATCTAGTGTTTGGTGGGACTATATCTACATACCACTCACATGGTTGTCAGAGGAAGCTCTTTCTCTGCTGACCTAATGGAGTATTCTCCTTTTGTCTGATGTCTGAAATACAGGCCTATGCTTTTTGAAGGATCTATAAGATGATGCCACTGTTAACCAATTTATGTACAAAAGAGAGAGAGAGCGAGTGGACAGAGGAAGGGAGGGCGAGAGACACTAACCTTAAAAGGACGGCTGATAAAAGTCAAGGTAAAAATATACTTCAACAATTTTAGTTCTATCCTTTCTTGGTCTGTTCCAGATAAGATACATGAAGAAATGCTGGGCTATAGGGTAACCCAACTTGACTATACACTAGAAAAAAAGAAGCATTTGGCCATCCTCGGTATTACAACTAATAGTAAGGAAAATGCTAAAAAGTATTTTACTCTCAGAATGATGTGGAGTGACTTTTAAATTCTGGCATGATTCTAGATAATTTTTCTATAGCTAATAGCATCACACAAATATTGGCATCCAAGATAATGGTGTGTTTTACATATGCATTTGAACAACACAAGACCGTTCATTTTGTTCTTGGCAGCATTTATGGCATAAAGAAGTGTGCCAATTGTTACTTAAGACGCTATCATAAAGGATTGCCACAAAAGGAAATACCAGAAAAAACAATTGGCATTACTGAATTCCACTGGAGAAAAATCAAACAAAATTATGGATGTGGGAGACTAAAAGACAGTTGAACTTACCGAAACTGTAATGGGATTTATGAACATAGTTTCCCAAAGAATGATCTCCATCAGTATCATCTCCATCTGTCTCTCCATCAATGAGCTTGCGGTACCCGACCCAATCCCTTGCACCCACTTTCAAAGAAATGAGAAGCACAAGGAGAACCATAAAGATCCAAAGCATTTTCTTGAGACAAGCCATCAAATTTTAAATAGAATATGATATCAAGTATAGAAATCAGACGGAGATAAAGATGATGGATGAATATGTAATTCCTTCAGTACAATGCTGGTTTTGGAAAGACCAGCAAATATATAGACTTTTAGACTCAATGATACATTAGTGGGTAGAACATTTGGTCAGCATAATGAGGATTTTAACCAATTAGAGTTAGTCATATATTAGAACATTTGGCACGTTTTTTTCATATCGTGCCGTTCTTGCTTTTTATAAAGAACTGTATATTCTATTACATATTGTGTAAATCAATTTTTCAATATATTCGCAATATAATACTAAATTTGGCCTGAGTCCTACCAGATAACAAACACCAATTAATTAACAAATGGATGCATTTTTAATTCCCATGAAAATGCCATTATCCAATATTTTATGTTGTATTGGGGATGGCATTACAATTGAAAATCAGCCAAACTTGAGGATTCGTGGAAGTGAATGTTTGGATGCAAAAGAGATTTAGGGGATATAAAAAAGAACGTTGACTTATATGGTTAGTACAAAAGTAGATGTAGCCGTATCAATCGGTTCTAGTTGTTAGATTTTTAATTAAGCAACTATTACGATTGAAAGAACATGACTTTCTGATAAATAATTTTACTACAAAAAAGAAGGTAATGCTAAGGCAATCAATACTGTTAGCTCCACAAGTCTCTGATCATGTTTTGATGATAACAAGAATGCCTTGTTAATTCTAATATGTGATGTTTTTCTCTTAAGTCTTATTTAAAGCAGATTTGAAAAGAAGCCTTGTCGAACTTGTTCTTATGAACCAGTTCTTACCTGTGTGATGAGCTTCGAATTTTGATGATGTGGATGAAGCTTGCCGAGGACTTTCTAACCAAAGTTAGACTTTTACAAGCCAACTAGGACATTGTGTGAGTTGAGATTGGAAAGTCCTTCTTAACTTGATTGATGCAAGTCCTTCTTTCAAGGAAAACTTTACACACTATTTCTTACACAAGGTAAGACTTTTTGGCACAAATGGACAAAAGACTTTTTGGTTGATGGAAATTGTGTCAGCTGGTAGGTGGCTTTCTTCTTTGCCTCTTTGATAGTCCTTCATGTGGGTTCTCTTTGCCAAAAAGAAGAGAAAGGTTTCAAGACTTCTCCTTAGCCTTTTGTGAAGACCTCACGTCCACAAGAAAGAGGTGATATCAAGAGGTAGTGCAAGGCTTCGGTAATGTGACGTGGATCGGGTCGCAAGGGATTTCATGGATCGGGCATAACATAATAAGGTCTAGAAGAAAAGAGACCCTAATTGATATGTTTCAGTAATAAAGGCGTAACTTTTAGCTCGGGTGGAGTTACGGGGCCCATGACCCGCCGTTTCGAAGCTCGTTCAGAGGCCCACATTGTGGTAACCTAGTTTCACCTGGTTGAGGCCGTTTCTGAGCCCAAAATCCCTCAGAAACGTCGGTTTTGGCTGTTTTCTTGTTTGCTGATTTCTTTTGTAATGTTTTAGGGTTTCCTTTTAGTACTTAAGCTTTATGTTTCATTGTAGTTGTTGTGAAAATTTCAACGCAAGTGTACGTTGTCGTTTGCAAGTAATAAAATGAGATAAAGTTATCGTTCCCACGAGGACTAATACATCAAGTACCAAAATTTTGTCAACCTTAATTTTATCTAATCAAACGGTATGGAGGGATTTTCAAGAAACAACTTAAAGTAGAATGAAAATGAGTTAAACCAGAAAAATAACAAATTAAACCAGTAAAATAATAGAGTAAGCAAGAGAGAAGACCTAGGGTTCCGATTTCACCATAATTACTTCCAGCTTTCATTCTGTAATCCATTAACTCCAATTTACCTTCCTATTTGCTAATCAAGATTCCCTAATTTATTCACTAGCCTCTCCCAAGGTCTAGTGTAAATATCCTTTAATTACTAACCCTGAATATCCCTATACGAGTTACAATAATTACAAATTATTCAGTTCTGTGGATCTTTTTAACTGATTACACGAACCATGGAGGTATATTCCTATCCTTCATGAAACTCATGGCATTTACCCCAAGGAACTTGACACACAATTCTCCTTCCGGTCTCATTGTGATTAATAATTCATCTAATTATTGGCCAGACAATCAGAAGCATTCAGAGAAGAGATAAATGCTCAAATTGAAGAGATAAATCATGGAATTAATTTCATAAGAAACTACAACTGGTCCTAATTAGGCTACATCATACCCCTAGATAAGAAAATTAGTTCATACTAGAAGAAGAGAACAAGAAAGAATAAAATTTAGACATGATTCAAAGGTAAAAGAAGAAAAACTCTAGTTTGAAGTTCGAATCAGCTTTGTATCTCCTCCCTTCAATCCTTGTTTTGCCTCCTTTGTGCCTCCAAAATTGTCTAAGAACGAACCCTAATTTAGACTTTAAGAGTCCTATTCATAGGTCTTAGGAAGTTTAGGAAGAAAAGGAATTAAAATAAAGTAGGGGTCCTAGTGAAATTGGGAAGTTTAGAAGTCAAATCTCGAGTTGACCGTCGGGGGCTGCAACCTTGGGTTTGGGCGCATTTCTTTGTCTGGAGGGTGCTGCGGCCTCTTGATAAGGGGTTGCGGCACCCTAGCTTCTGTCTGTTCTTTGGTTTTCTTTGCAAATAGGGGGTTGCGGCGCCCTGAGTGGAGGCTGTGGCGCCCAAGTTGCTGTTTTCATCCCAAATTTGCCAAAATTTGCTCTTTTTGACACTGAAAAACACCAAAGTGACTTCCAAATACTTCTACTGTAAAAACCTATAAAAGAAACAATAATTCATAAGAATCAAACTCAAAATACCCTAGAACAAACAATTAACAAGCTAGATAAATACAGGCCGCATTCAGAATATTATTCACTTTCTTTGAGAATTATACAATTTGTGTTTGAGGTTCCTTTGACTGTGTTTGAGGTTCCTTTCTTAGCTTTCTCGCTGCATCATAATGCATGAAGAAAAGTGAGAAGAAAATATTTTTAGAGAGAAAAGGAAGTCATTGTTGAGAGCTTTGCTCTTCTTCTTCCTCTCGGTCATTCCTTCATGCTTCAAGATTTTCATTGTAACTTATCTACTCTATGAGAGAGTTCTTCTTTGGGGTTGAACCAAAGCACTTAGGTTTTTGTATCTTGGATTTCTATGGGAGAAATACATGAGAGTGATCTCTAGAGTATTAGAGAGAGAGAGTTTATGGTAAGCTTGAAAAATAAAAACCATGGTTAAGCTTGGAGAAGCTTAGAAAAATAAACTTGTTGTAAAGCTTGGAGAAGCTTGGAAAAATAAACTTGAAGAAAAGCTTGGAGAAGCTTGGACAACTAATCTCGGATTCTAGTGGAACCTTAAGAAATTGAGAGGATGTAGGCAACTTGACCGAACCACTATAAACTCTTGTGTCAAATCTCTTCTCCCTTCATCTCTTTAATTTTGAGCTATTTACACTTGTGAATCTTCTCTGTCTTCATCTCTGTCTTCATCTCTGATTTCTCTGAATAATTTTCTGTTGTTATTCTTTATGATGTGTTAAGTTATTTTGCTCTATTCAAATTTGGTATTTATACATCTGTGATTTGAATTCATTTTTTATGAGCAATTTTTAACAACTCCTATTCACCTCCCCCCCATCTCTAGGAGTATTTCTTGCAACTCTCAGATACTACTATTGATGATGGTTATAGGTAATTTATTAGAGGTTTTATCATATAACCACCATGCAGTACATATCCACCTAGAAAGATAAGGTATAAAACTACTTTGCAAATTAAATAGAGTAAATGGCCATTTTAGTCATTGAAAGATATAGTAAAAATTATTTAGGCCCCTGAAATATGTTACTTATAACCCGAGTCCTTGAAAATTTAAAAAGTCAATCAAATTAGGGGCCATTCTTATCAACTTAATTTTTTAACTTTCAGGGATTCAACTGATACAAAAAATCTTTTTAGGACCCAAGTATTTTTTATGCATCTTTTAATGACTAAAGAGGTATTTTACTCTTAAATATTTTATAAAAAAAAATTAAAATCTGACGTCTTCTCTCATTTTAGAATTTATTAAATATTTTATTAAAATTATTTACTGTAAAGTACATCGACAAGAGTTTAATAATAAAAATTAATTATTTAAAACATAAAATAAAGTAAAGAGAATTTACAACTAATTAGATAACTATCAGTGCTGTTTGCTATTTCTTTTACTCCGTTTTATTTTCTAGATCTTTTTTCATATTATATAGGAATAATTTTCCTATAAGGTAGTTTCAATTTTTGGGACTCTCCATTAACTAAGTAATGTTACTTAGGATAATTTATAGAAATTTGTTTACTAAATAAGATCATGTATTAAATATGTCTATGTAAATTCAATTTTTTTTTTATTTTTTCTGAATGATTTTGATCTTGTTGATAAACTTGACACTTAAATAAAAATCAAGGGTTTGTGATATAATGGCACATAAAAATATTGTCATATGTACTCAAGAACTTGTGCAAATATTGCCATCAATTTTTTTCTGAGCTAGAGATTAAACTAAATAATTAATACTTCAAAACCAGAAGTTTTCTTAAGCTATCCCTTAAAGAATGGGAGAGAGATAAATCTGTATTAAACTAAATAATTAATTCTTCAATTTTGTTGTTTTTGTTTGGATTTTCCTTTTCCGATAAAAAAAAAAAAAAAAGAAAGAAGAAGAATGGGAGTGAGATCACGCCTAAAGGCTATTTATTGGTTTAAAAAATTACCTCAAATATCATCATTTAACGACAAAACATTCGCTTGATATGCTTATATGACACATGAATCATTCTTGGACAAAGGCAAAGCAAGGCCCAATTTCTCGAATTATATTATATGTTACGTCATGTGTTGGAATTTTTCTTATTTGTGTGCTAAAATGAATTGTTGGTCATTTCGTTTTTTAGGTCTTATCTAACAGTTTCTTGTAATGGGATGTATATATATATGGCTAGGTCCCCTTTAACTTCTAACCCTAATATGACTTAACCAAGAATACTATAGTACCTAATTTTGTTTTATTGGAAGCTTTTATGAATAAATTTTCCTTCCAACATAACATCAGAATGCTAAATGGACTTAGAGTCAAGAAAATCAGAATGGTGAATGGCCTTAGAGTGACTTCTACTGCCACATTTTTCTTGTTTATTCAGATCAGATTATCAGAACCGTCTTGATGTCTTTTGACTTACAAAAATAAATGATTCTGCTGAAAGCATGTTGACGTGAATTTAAGAATCAAGACAATATCGCTTGAGGAGCGGGAAGACATCTCTCTAGTCTGTAATAATCATTTCTCGCATTAGCTACACAAGTTTTGATGTTCTGCTTATTAATTAACTGAGAAATTTTTATTTCACACTATTCTATATAACACCAAGATGCACTATGTGAGCTGTATTGGGAAAAAAAAAATTAATAGGTTCCAATTAAACTGAAATTATGCCAACTATGTTAATGTGGCATAATTTTTTTTTTGGGTGCAATAGTGTGACATAATGTGAATCTAAACAATGTTTAAATTATATTACTGTAAAAGAATAGTTACGTTTACAAAAAAAATTTGCTACCGATGGTAATTTTAGTAAATAAATGAAGACTAAATGACATAAGCCATCTTTAAAGTTTGATAGAATTACATAAGCATGTCTTTTTGCTTCGAAAGGTGCAAAGACTCCATTTAAGCACAACATACAGGCTAATGGAAGGCAAGTATATCTGATTAATTATGATATACGAAATGAAAATTTCTGTTAAATTAAAAGTATTAAATAGAGATCCAGGTAACTTTTGAAAAAAGAAAGGGGATATGCATGCCTAATCTACTCAGAAAGGATTTGATGCTTCTTGGCTTTATAGAGTTGACAGTTTAAGAATTTATGAGAAAAGTTTTGGATGTTCAATTTTGCACATCTAGAATCTTCAATTCTAGCCCAGCAATGACCCCTGGGTTGCAAAATGCTGGCTCGGCCAGCAGTTTGTACTCAGCACAATCTGCAGAAGAAGCAGCGAGCTGGGTATAAGGGTATTCATAATCATAATAAGATTCTCTAAGATTGGTCTATTTTGAATCAAATTGACAAAATAAAGGGACCAAGAAGTTGGTGACATGCATTGCAATTGATCTTGTAAGTTGCTGACTTGCAATCCACTATTTCGTTGTCCTTTTTTATCAATCATAGCCATTTTATTACCCACCACCACAATCTGCAGAAGAAGCAGCGAGCTGGGCATAAGGGTATTCATAATCATAATAAGATTCTCTAAGATTGGTCTATTTTGAATCAAATTGACAAAGAAAGGGACCCAGAAGTTGGTGGCATGCATTGCAATTGATCTTGCAAGTTGCTGACTTGCAATCCATTATTTCGTTGTCCTTTTATCAATCATGGCCATTTTATTGACCACCGCCATTTTTTGTCTCTAACTTGTATCTCTTTTGTCCACTTCTTACAGTAATATTTGCATAATGGGAGTGGGTACTTGAAAAAAAAATCAACCACAAGTGAGGCTTTCACCATGTCATGTCAAGCCTCTTAGCTTCCTACACTCGTTTACTTATAAAAAACCTGACAAGATAAAGCTTCATTAAGGGTATTTCAAGTGTTTAAGCTCAAATATGACTATTCATCATTGAGTCACACCTCTATTTAGAGTTCTATCAAGATTTAGTTAAACTTTGACTTATATGTCGCGTGCTTTTCAAATAAAGGGGAGGTTTTAGTAAGTTAATATTCAGGTATTAGGTCAAAAATTAGGAAAAATGAAAACAAACTAAATTTATATATATAAATATATATGTGCGTGTGTGTGTGTTCTGTTAGATTCAAGTTACAAATAACGGAAGTCTTTTTAAATTATGAAATAAACATTGGAGTTTTTGTTATGTTAAAATGCCAAATAAGGGTGCTTTGTTACAACTCTCATCATTTACCCGATGCAAAAGCCGAAGTTAAGCACTAAAATCTTGATTGAGAATGAATCCGTATTTAGAAGAATGCAGCTGAAGAAGTATGATGTCAAGGAAATGTATGCTTTCCTTCTTTCCTTTCTTAAGATGCTAGGTGACTTGTAATGATGCTTGCGTGCAATATATAGAATAATTTTTTTTTTTAGTATATGACTCTAAATTTGAACATGTAAAACTTACTAGCCCTCAAATAAATATCAGCTGAATACCCTCTATGGGCAATACTTTGGATCATCGATTTGTGTTTCTTCCTGGCAAACGGTGTTAGAATTTATTGTGAATTAGCTGATTTAGTTAGTGTTAGAGTTTTTGGGCCAGATGCGGCTTCTATGCTACCCTTTCAAAACTTCTACCCAAGTATAAATTAAAGCATAATTTGTATCTTCTAAAGTGAGGTAAAATGCTGGCTTATGCACATTTAAAATAATTAACGGATTGAAATTAAAATTAATTTTTTAAAAAAATAATAAAAGCATCGTTAATTACTCTCCCTCATTAATTACTCTTTCTTCCACTTCTCTTTACCGATTAACTTGCCCACATTTTCTTTATTAAGTGTAATTTTTCAAAGGACTTAAATGAAACTCACCCTCATAATTGGTTGAGTTTTGATAGAGCAGCAAAATACATCTTTAAGGTTGTGTTTGGATGGGGGTATTTCTAAAATTCACAAGAATTTAAAATGTATGTGATTAAAATGTAATATTTCAAATACTTGAATTTGTAAAATACTTTGTTTGTATACATTTTATTATAAAAGAGGAATTTACACCCAAAAAAAGAAACACACTGAGTTAACTCGGCATAGATTCACTGAGTCAACTTGCACTCAGACTTAATATTAGCAAACTATTGAGTTACCTCTCTGCAAACTCACTGAGTCAACACGCTACCATTGTTGAAATATGCAGCAAGTTTGATTCTCTTGTTTGGGAACTTTTGCTTGCTTGATTCTTTTTATTTGCTTCTTGAGTTGCTAGTAGTTGACAGAGGCTTCATTCCATTTTAGAATGAGTTGGGAGCATGACCATTTTTGTGTGTGTTTGGTGAAAGGAGGAATAGGAATAAAGTTATTTGCATCAGTGGTGATGCTGGTGGTTGACTACGGTGGTGCTAGTGGGTGGTGGCGGTGGTTGGAGGAGTGCTAGGATGGTGAACAAGAGGAAGAAGAGAAGGATTAGGGGGTGGGGTGGGTGGGAGAGGAGAGGGATTGAGGGGCTCAGGGTAGAAGGAGAGGGAGACTGGAAAGTGAATTTTAAATTTACTATATCTAGAGTGAATTTGAAATACATTATATTGAAACTTTAAAAGTCATTAACATTGTATTTGGATGAGGTATTTTTAAAATTCATACATGTAATTGAAATGTAATATTTTAAATACTTGAATTTGTAAAATACTTTGTTTGTATACATTTTATTATAAAAGTGGAATTTAGCTTAAAAAAAGAAACTCACTGAGTCAACTCACCACAGAATCACTGAGTCAACTTGTTGTCATTGTTAAAACATGCATCAAGCTTGATTCTCTTGTTTGAAAACTGTTGTTTGTTTGATTCTCTTTGTTTGCTTCTTGAATTGCTAGTAGCTGATGAAGGCTTCATTCCATTTTAGAATGAGTTGGGAGCTTGACCATTTTTGTGTGTTGGTGAAAGGAGGAATAGGAAGGAAGAGTTGTTTGCTTGGTGGTGGTACTGGTGGTCGATGACGGCGGTGCTGGTGGGCAGTGGCATGTGGTTGGAGGAGTGCTAGGATGGTGAACAAAAAGGAAAGGAGAGGTATTGGGAGGGAGAGGTTTTTTTTTTTTGGGGATGGGATATCGAGGAAAAGGAGAGAGGGCTGAGAGAGTAAATTTGAAATTAACTATATTTTGAGTGAATTTGAAATATATTATATTCAAATTTTTGATATCACTAAAAAAAATACACCAAAAATTTGAAAATACCTTTAAAAATTATCCAAACAAACCCTAAAAGCTTCATTCTTGAGTTTCTCCAAAATTCAAATGTTTTCTTTTTAAAATGCTTTAAAAAGTTTTGAAGTCAAAGCATATCTAAACATAAAAAAACATATTCAAAACACTTTTCTTCAAAAAATTTAGTCAATCAAATTACACACCAAGAGGCTTTGTGGAAACGAATGTTTGGGTTGAAAAGAGATTATAAGAAGGAGAAAAAGAAATTTGTGAGTTAAATAGTAGTTATAAAAATTGATGTATGTAGCATTATCAATCACCAGTAGCTAGCTATTAGCCTTTAAATTAAAAATCTAGAAATTGAAAGAATAATATCAATTTTTACCGACAAGTTCATTGCGAACAAAGAAGGTAAAGGTTCTTGGAGATGGATAGGAACACAAATAGCACACAAGCAAGGAGGTAAAATGATATATTCAGACAACTCTAGTTGGCCAACAAAAAAAACTCTATATTTGTCTTGGACTTTTACTGATGTAACATGGTTTGTTGTCTTTGTTGCCATGATTTTACTCCAATGAGTAGAAACCGGCCATTTAGAGGTGTATGATGTGCCCTCATCAACTAGTTAAAGTCAAATTATAATAAATATTCATCTTGACTTCAATCCCATTAAGCTCTAGTGGTGGAATTGCGTAAATTCTTATAATTATCACTATCAATTAAGACTAACAAACAATTACGACACTGATAATGCTTAAACTATTATATTAACATCATATCTACTGTATCTTTAAGATAATCTAGATGTATATTCCACTTTATTATATGCCCTTAACCAATAGCAAATATACTGTTTTCAGCCAAGCTAATTATATGTGTGCTTCTCGACCTCAATACTATTTATGTCGACAAAAAAAATAAAAAAAATAAATAAATGATATACTTTGTAGATGGATTTTGCATCTTGCAATTGACATCTCCCAACAATTTAGGCCTTTTCTTTTTAAGATAGGATATTTACATTATATTTACATTCAAGAAACTTCCTTATAGAAAAGAGAATACATTTAAACCCTTAATCATTTCCTCACCCTGCAAATTCCATTATACAATATTTTATGTTGTGTTATTGGGATTGAACCAAAATTCTTACAGTACCCATTATATTATAATTGAAAATCACCCGAACTTGGGGTTTTGTCTTTTGTGGAAGTAAATGTTTGGGTACAAAAGAGATGAAGGAATAAAAAAAAGTACAGTGAACTCGGTGGTAGTTATAAAAATTTATGTAACACTATCAATCACCATTAGTTATTAGCTTTTAAATTAAACAATTACCAAGATTGAAGGAATGTGACTCTACCATTCCACTTATGGTGTGGTGATATTAAAATTGTTTACAGAATTTCCGATTATATATATATATATATATATATATATTAGGGGATGCACCATTTAGTTAGCAAAACGATAATTCGATCGAAAAATATATGCAATTTTTAATTGCCATGTGTGTTGCAGGCTCACTGCGCATTTCCTTACCCTGCAAATGCCATTATACAATATTTTATGTTGTCTTATTGGAATTGAGCCAAAATTCTTACAGTACCCATTGTATTATATCTGAAAATTACGTTGTAAGAGATTTCGTGACCTATGCAACCAATTGACAAACCAAACCAGCAAATGCAAGAACAAAAATAAACCAGAAACCAATAAAGTAGTAAATCAAAATTAAGAAAAACAACACCAGAATTTACGTAGTTCAGCCAATTCAGCCTACATCCACGGGAGAGAGCATTCCACTATGATTATCATCATCAAGATTGGATCTTCCTTACAATAGAATTCCCTTTGGTTCAAGTTCTTGAACCTTGCAGCATATGCAATTAGAACCCCAAGCCTACTCTTGAGAGTTGCAGGAAATACTCCTAGGGGGGAGGGGTGAATAGGAGTTGTTAAAAATTGCTCATAAAAAATGAATTCAAATCACAAATTTGTTTAAGAACTGGTTCTTACAAACTAGTTCTACGTCAAATACCAAATTTGAATAGAGCAGAATAACTTAGCACATCATATAGAACAACAACAGAAAATTATCCAGAGAAATCAGAGATGAAGACAGAGAAGATTCACAGGTGTAAATAGCTCAAAATTAAAGAGATGAAAGGAGAAGAATTTTGACACAAAAGTTTATAGTGGTTCGGCTAAATCGCCTACATCCACTCTCTCAATTTCTTGAGGTTCCACTAGAATCCGAGTTTAGTTGTCCAAGCTTCTCTAAGCTTACATCCATTGGTTTTGTTTCAAGCTAACCAAGAACTCAAAATCAAGTTTATTTGTCCAAGCTTCTCCAAGCTTACAACAAGTTTATTTTTCCAAGCTTCTCCAAGCTTAACTCCCATGGTTTTTGTTTCTCAAGCTCACCATGAACTCTCTCTCTCTAACTCTAGAGATCACTCTCATAGATTTCTCCCATAGAAATCCAAGATACAAAACCCAAGTGTTTTGGTTCAGCCCCAAAGAAGAACTCTCTCAAAGAGTAGATATTTTACAATGAAAATCTTGAAGCATGAGAAGATGGCCGAGAGGAAGAAAAAGAGCAAAGCTCTCAACAATGGTTTCCTTCTCTCTCTAGAATGTTTTCTTCTTTCTTCACTTCATGCCTTGCTGAAAGCCTTGGAAGTCTCCCTTGCTTTATTTGCTTCCTTGTGTTTTCTTGTGCACATGAAGTCTTCACAAAAGGCTAGAAGAAAGTTTTCTCACTTGCTGACACAAGACCCATTATGCATTATGGCTTTTTGTCCTTTTGTGAGAAAAAGTCTTACTTTGTGTAAGAGAGTGGATAGGCTTTTCTTGAAGAATGGACTTGTCAAAGAGAACTTGAAAAAAGTAACCTTCCATTCTCTAAAAGTACAACTCTTAGTTAGCTTGTGAAAAAGGAAGTTTGGCTGAAAAGTCCTCAACAAGCCTTGTCCACCTCAGTAAAGTTTGGAGCTCATCACACAGGCAAGAACTAGTTCTTAAGAACAAGTTCTGCAAGTCTTCACCTGAAGATTGTCCTGGATAACAGCTTAAACAACATAACAAAGATTAATAGCAACAAGACAAACAACACATATAAGAAATAACAAGGCACAAGACATTATTGTTATCATCAAAACAGGATCAGAGACTTGTGGGGCTAGCAACTCTATCTTTTCTCTCTCTATCACTTTAATTCTTTCCTTCTCTGATTTCTTATAAGTCTAGAAATCTTGATCGCACCTCACTCTGCCCTTCACACATCCCACGTTTATATATATATATATTAGTAAAGAGTTGGTTGTAGCTAGTAACTAACTAACTAACAAATTTCAGAGACACAACACGCCCTCGACACGGCCGTGTCTTATGGCCCTGATCTTCACTTAAGTGCCACGTCTCGGGTCACTCATTATCCTGCCTGTGTCTTGAGTGTGAACATGCCCGTGTCATTGTGACACGCCCCCCGTGTTAGGCTTCATTTAAGTGACATGCCACTTGTCATTAAGTCTCTTACCCGTGTCTGAGCCCGTGCTTGCAGTCCAGAGGCTCACTTTAGTTCCTCAATTCGAACATGGCCATGGTTGAGGCCGTGTCTGATGAACACGGCCCGTGTTCTTGAGTACACACTCCCGTGTTACATCTTCCATGTCTCGTGTCTGACTTCCAATGATTTGCCCCAGTTGACACACCCATGCCTTCAGTGAACACGCCCCGTGTTCATGCCCGTGTTGCCAGTCCAGAGAATAGATCTTCAGTGACACGCCCTTATCCATAAGTGAACACGGCCGTGTTGCAACCCGTGTCTCACTTATTCAAGAGCTGATCATCACAATATCTGAAAATCACCCAAACTTGGGGCTTTGTGGAAGCACATGTTTGGGTGCGAAAAGAGATGGAATTAAGAAAAAAAAAAAAAAAAANAAAAAAAAAAAAAAAAAAAAAAAAAAAAAAAAAAAAAAGGTAGAGTGAATTACGTGGGTGTTAAAAAAATTTTATGTAGCACTATTAATGAGCATAGTTATTTAGTTTTAAATTAAACAATTACAAAGATTAAAAGAACAAGATTCAAATAGTTTGTAGCTGAGTAATATTAAAATTGTTTATAGGACTTGTGGTTCTGCTAGCCAAAGTTCTGACTACCTGGTAAATAATTTTACTGCAAACAAAGAAGATAACGTAAACCGATAGATGTACTCCAACAATTAAACATTCAAGTAATTTGCGAGAATAGGATCAAACTGTTATGTCATTATGTACCCATAATGCCGCTTTTCATTGGCATATTTTATCATGAAAATTCAAAAAGACTCCTCTTCTTTCATTTTAGAATGTATTAAATATTTTAATCAACATATTTACTGAAAAGTACATCAATTATATTTAAAAACGTACAAGCTTGATTAATTTAACAAATAATATGAAGTGTATTTTTAGTAAATTATTAGTTAACTACCAGTACTATTTTTTCTCTTTCTTTAACTCCATTTACCTTAGCAGATTTTTAAAATTTTACAGGAACAATCTTCATAAAAAATAGTTTCAATTTCTGGGATTTATCATTAACTACCTAATGTTACTTTGGATGACTTATACAATTTTGTTTACTATGGTTTCATTTGGGTAAATGACTTATTTAAGTACTTATATAAGAATGTTTTATGTGAGAAACTCTAATACAAAAAGGCTCCTTTTAAATTAATTTATTTTGTAATTGGATATATTATTGGAGAAACACTTCTAAAATCATGTTATAAGCTTTGCAAGAGCTTTTACTTAGAAACTCTAAAAATATCTTTACAAAATAACTTTAAAATAGTTTTTTGGGAGTAATAAGTTGCATATATATATATATATATATATATCTAACCTTATCCAAACAAAATTTTATTTGCATATAAACACTTATGATAATAGAGAAGCTCCAATAAGCCATTAGCTATGTTATTCAAATGGGGCCTAAATAAGTCTAAGCAAATTCAATCATGTATTGAATTAGTCTATGCAAATTCAAACAGTTTCTTTGTTATGATTGATTTTGATCCTCTGCATAAACGTGACACTTAATTATATATATCAATCAGGGGCATGTAATGTAACAGATATCCGAATGCAACATAAAATTATGCCATATGACAGAACCAAGGTCTCATGTAAATATTACCGTTAATTTGGTTGCTGAAAATTGGAAATCAAACTAAACAATACTTCAAAACCTGAAGCTTTCTTAAGCTACGTTAAAGAATAGTAATGAGACCATAACTGAAAGTTATTTATTGAATTAAAAAATTACCTTGAATGTTAGCATATTAAACTACAAAACTTTCCCTCCATATGCTAGGATGACATATAAATAATTCTTGAACAAGGCAAAGTAGGGCACAACTTTCACATAGAAGGTTTCTAATATAACTTTCATTCCTTTGATTTTCTCATAGTATTTAACCGTGAGAATTTTTTTTTTTTGTCCTAACCATGAATAACCTTTGGAAAAGCCCATAAACTATTCCCGTGAGAAATTGTCCCAAAAAGATTACCATGAATAAAAACCAATAGAAAAATCATTATTTTCTTATAGTGACATCAAATAATAATATGAATTCAGGACCTTTCATGTACCGAAATGACTCAAATGATTTTGAAATGTAAGTGGCTGAATGTGCCTAGCTAGTGGAAAAGATGCATCAAGAAGATCCTCAGGTTCATTGCAATTTGCTGGTAGTTTCCCAGGAAATTGTCCACTTGAAAAAGGAAAAGGCCAATGGTCCCTCCGTATCCTGTACATTCAACATGTGAAACCATTAGTATAATTAAACTGTCTTTTCTGTTCTATTTTCTATTTGCTAACCACATCATATTCTTCTGATATATCTTTGCTTAAACATACAAGATGAAACGAGTTTAAAAGATAACTGAAAGAAACTATCCCTAAAAAATTGGATAACTTAGGTCATGGGATAGTCATGTAAAGAATTTTAAAATTTTGAAATAAAATGAAAAACTAATCAATAAATTTGAGAGACCAACCGAGGTGATAATAAATAACACATAATATAATACGATATAATATAATATAATACATACACATATAAGATCGATTTGTATGGTAATTGGTAGCTAGGACAAAAGTCAGTCAAACCCTACAGAGAAAATGATATCTCATTTTCCACGATGTTTAGAGTAACATCTAAGAAAATAAAAGGATGAAAACCGAAAGAATGGAATTATTCAATATTCGAATTAATATCTTGGACTTGATAGGAAAGTGTCAATAAATCAATTGGGAGTGGGAGACCAAGAGTCAAGTCATTTTCTGCCACATATGTTAGTATGATCATTAATGATGATACGCTCCAATATCTTACTTTAGCAAGGTTTCACATTGTTATTTCTTGCTACTTTAGTATGCAGGACTTCCTCCACCTGTTTTATGGCAGATTTTATCAGTCAATATCCACTACAAAGGAGGAGAATACATGAATCATACTTGCAAACTTTCCCTGCAATTTTCTCATGTTGAGAAGACCCCAACTTCATTTTCTTAAGAATTTTCATTGACTTTGTAATTTTAGTTCCTTTTTGGTCAATGCAAGACTTCTTTATATATACATCTCATTCGCTCAAAGCTAATTAACCTCCACAGTCTGTTTTGAGCTTAATCTGTTTTTCATCTAATATGGCCAATTTTATAGCATATTTTTCTCTTTCATTATCATCTGCCTGGGTGGTTTTGGTAGCACTATTTGATGTCACCTTAGCATCAACAGAAGCTGAAGCACTTCTCAAATGGAAACAAAGTCTTCCAAACCAACCAATTCTGAAGTACTGGATCACTCCAGCAGCAGCAGCCAACTCCAGTGTTGCTCATCATAGTCATTGTACATGGCTGGGAATAAAGTGTGACGCCTCTGGCAGTGTTATTGAAATAAACTTCACATACACAGACCTAAATGGTACCCTTGAACCCTTAGATTTCTCTTTATTTCCAAACCTTCTTTGTCTTTATCTTAAAGAAAACCTACTCACAGGCCCCATACCAGTAAATATTGGCATACTTTCAAAACTTCAAATACCTTGATCTTTCAACAAATTACCTCAATGGTACCTTGCTCCTTTCCCTTTCTAATCTTGTTTGTGTTGAAGACAGACACGGCCATGTTATGGCCGTGTTGTAACCGTGTTATGAATACAGAGAGCATGAACTCGTTGAAGACAGACACGGGTGACTACACAGTCTAAGTTAAGTGAACACAGACGTGTTCATTAAGTTAACACGGCCGTGTTCTAGCCGTGTCACTAAGTTAAATTTGTTATTCTATTTCTTGATATAGCGTAGTTAGTTAGTCAAAGTTAGTTAGCTTGTTTTGTTTCTGGTTAGATGATTAGCTGGCAATCTTGTAAAGGCAGCTGTTGATTTAGAGTATATATTCATGTAACTGTTTATTTAGATTAATCAAGAAATCCATTTTCTACAATTTCATTTTCTCTCTCGTTCTCACTCTTCTTCTCTGAAGAAGCTTCATTGCTCAACTCTGATTTCATGGTATCAGAGCTTCAATAGCTTGATCTCTTCTTGGATTCTTTTTGATCATCTTTTCTTTGTGATCCTTTCTTCTATTTCTCTGATTTTTCTTTGAAGATATGGCATCTGATTCTGTGAATTCTGCTAATGTTTTTCATCGAGGTTCTGAAGAAGGAATGATTGATCCTTCAAATCCTCTGCATCTGCATTCTTCAGATAATCCTAGTGTTGTGCTTGTCTCGAAACAGTTCGATGGAAAAGGATTCCATGCCTGGAAAAGAGCAATGGTGATTGCTCTTTCTGCCAAGAACAAACTAGGGTTTATCAATGGTGAAATGCAAAAACCAGCATCTGATTCTTCCCTGCTAAATGCTTAGAATCGCTGCAATTTCATGGTGATCAGTTGGATTTTAAATGCTTTAAGCAAAGACATTGCTGAAAGTGTGATATACATCTCTACTGCACAAGAGATATGGTCTGAACTCATTAAGTGCTTTGAACAAGCCAATGGCTCTCTGGTTTATCAAATTCAAAAGGAATTATACTCAGTTTCTCAAGGAGCAGACAGTGTTTCCACCTATTACACCAGAATTAAAAGGATTTGGGACGAACTGAAGAATTTTCAAGTTGTTCCTGCATGTTCATGTGGTTCTGCAAGAGTTCTAGATAAATACTTTGAGGATCATAAGTTATTTCAACTGCTTATGGGGCTCAATGATGCTTTCTCAACTGTTAGGGGTCATATTCTTATGATGTCTCCTTTGCCAACCGTCAATCAAGCCTACTCCATCATTGTTCATGAAGAAAAACAGAAGGAGATTGCTTCACCTATTGTTCCTTTCTCAAGTGATACTGCTGCAATGAATGTCAATTCCGGAAGGAACAATTATCCACCTAAAAGGCATGATTTGAACAAGAAATCTAGTGTCACTTGCAATTATTGCAAGAAACCAGGACATACTAAAGAAAAGTGTTACAAACTCCATGGTTATCTTGTTGATTTCAAGTTTCAAAGGCCTAAGAAATTCTCTGGCTCAGTTCAAGGAGAATCACTTGAGAATTCTCAGAATAGTTCTTCTCCTGCTCTTCAATTTTACACTGAACAATATAGTCAACTTATGACTCTCTTGAACAACCTTAAACCTGCTGAGCAAGCAAATCAGATGGATTTACCAGATACTCTTGCAGCTGCTAATTTTGCAGGTAATCTGTCCACAAATGCATACCATAGCAAGTCTTTTCATAAAGGACATATTTAGATTATAGATACTGGTGCGTCTGACCATATATGCTTTGATAAAAATGCCTTTGCTAGCATGCTTGAGGTTAAGGTGCCTTATTCTGTTTCTCTTCCTAATGGTGAGATTATTTGGGTCAATAGTATGGGCACAGTTGTCATTTCTTCACATTTAACACTCTTTAATGTCCTTTTCGTTCCTTCTTTCAAGTTCAATTTATTGTCTGTCAGCAAGTTAACTTCTCATCATCAATATTCAGTGTGTTTTTCTGATGACATGTGTTACATACAGGCCCCTTCAATGAAGAAGGACATACTCCTTGGTAAAAGAAATGGAGGCCTGTATATTCTTCAACAACATGTTCATAATTTTGTTAATTCCCAAGTTCCTTTCAATTCTTCTTGTAATGTCAATTGCAATTCCTCTTGTAGTAAAAATAAGACTTCTCTATGGCACTTACGTATGGGGCATATGCCTTTGTACAAACTTCATATGTTACCAATTGATATTCCTAAATCCAGTAATCATGATGATCTTGTTCCTTGTACTATTTGTTCCCAATCAAGACATCACAAATTACCATTTCCTTCTAGTCACATCTCTACTAAGGCTCCCTTTGATTTAATTCACATTGATGTTTGGGGTCCTTACAAACACTCTACTTATGATAACCACAAGTATTTTCTCACAATTGTTGATGATTTTAATAGAAATACTTGGGTTCATTTACTTCATAACAAGTCTTTTGCATTCTCCATCATTAAGGCTTTTGTCCATCTTGTCCAAACACAGTTTCATACCACTGTCAAAGTCATTAGGACTGATAATGCTTATGAGCTTGGTAGTAGTTCAGCAGGCAAAACTTTCTTTTCTTCCCTAGGCATCATCCACCACACCTCTTGTCCATATACACCCCAGCAAAATGGAGTTGTTGAACGCAAACATTGCCATCTCCTTGAAACTTCTAGGGCTCTTCTATATCAATCTGGTTTACCTAAAAAATATTGGGGTGATTGTGTTCTCACAGCCACCTACCTTATTAATAGGATGCCTTCCAAGGTTCTCCAAAATCAAACACCTTATCAAGTTTTCTTTAATCAGTTGCCTTCATTTTCTCACCTCAAACCATTTGGTTGTCTTTGTTTTGTTTCCACTATTCCTCAAGGTAGAGACAAGTTCATGCCTCACTCATTTCCTGGAATTTTTTTAGGATATCCCTTTGGTAAGAAAGCGTACAAAGTTCTAAATCTTCATACTCAAGAGGTCATGGTTTCTAGAGATATTATTTTCCATGAAACAATTTTTCCTTTGCATTCTTCTCTTGTTTCTGACCTTTCCCATCCTCCTTTACCTCATTCCATTGAAGATATTCCCTCTGGTGACTTGACACGGCCATGTCCTTCTTCCACACGGCCGTGTTCTCCATCTGTTCCACCCGTGTTGTCCCCTCAAACACGGCCCTGTGCCTCCCGTGTTACTCCTGTGTCCCCTGTTGCCACAGAAAATCTACCAATTAGGAGGTCAAATAGAATTGTAAGGCCTCCATCTTCTCTTCAAGACTACGTTTGTGGTTCTACTATGGGTGCCCCTGATACAAATGCTCTCACTGATTCTTGTTGTCATACTATCACTAATGCATGCCTTGCTTCCAAGTCTTCATGCTTCAGCAACCTCTCTGACAGCACTCAACATCTCACTTCCAGTATACTCACTGATATTGAACCTCAGACTTATAAGCAAGCTGTAGGTAATCCCCTCTGGGATGAAGCAATGGCTAATGAATTTGAGGCTCTTCAGCTTAATAAAACCTGGGATATTGTTAAACTTCCCAAAGGTAAGAAACCTATCAGTTGTAAATGGGTTTATAAAATCAAGAGGAAATCAAATGGCTCTATAGAGCAATACAAAGCTAGGCTTGTGGTTAGAGGTTTTACTCAAAAGGAATGTGAGGATTATTCTGAAACTTTTTCCCCAGTTATTAAATTTACTACCATTCGAACTTTAATTGCACTAGCAATTAAACGTGGCTGGTCTCTTTTTCAACTGGATGTTAACAATGCATTCTTACATGGTAATCTTCATGAGGATATCTACATGCAAGCTCCGCCTGGACTTACTGTTTCTGATTCTTCCTTGGTTTGCAAACTGAAGAAATCCTTGTATGGTTTAAAACAAGCATCACGTCAGTGGTATGCCAAGTTGTCAGAAACTCTTCAACACAGAGGTTATGCTCACTCACCTCATGACTATTCTTTGTTTATCAAAAGGTCTGCTGGCTCTTTGGTTATTGTGGCTGTCTATGTTGATGATCTCTTGGTGACTAGTGATGATTTGTCTGAAATTCAATCCCTCAAGCAGCATCTTGATGATACATTTCGAATCAAAGACCTTGGAACTCTTCATTATTTTCTTGGTCTTGAGTTCACACCCTTGTCTGAAGGTCTTTTGATTAGCCAACGCAAATACACTCTTGATCTTTGTAATGATTTTCAAGTTTCTGATTTACCTCAGGTGGCTTGTCCCTTAGCCAATACTGTCAAGTTGGATCTTGTTATGCCTGATCCTTTACCTAATCCTTCCATTTATAGAAGATTGATTGGCAGATTGAATTTCCTGTTACACACTCGGCCAGACATAGCCTACACAGTTCAGTTTCTTAGCCAATTCAATCAAACTCCTTCTCAAGCTCATATGACAGCAGCCATTCATGTCCTTCAATACCTCCACTCCCATCCTATTCAAGGCATTTTTATGAACACTAATTCAGATTTCTGTCTTTTTGCCTATTGTGATTCTGATTGAGCTGCCTGCCCCTTTTCCAGAAAGTCTGTCGGTGGTTATTTCATTTTGTTTGGAGGCAGTCCAGTCTCTTGGAAATCAAAGAAGCAAATTACTGTCTCCTTATCTTCTGCAGAAGCTGAGTATAGGTCCATGAGAAGAGTCACCACTGAATTGGCATGGCTTAGTCGTTTATTTACTGACCTTGCTGTTTCCCATATTACTCCAATCCCTCTCAAATGTGACAACATGGCAGCCATCTACATTGCTCGCAATCCGGTTTTTCATGAATGAACTAAGCACATTGACATTGATTGTCATTATGTGCGTGAGCAAGTCTTAAATGGGTTACTTTCTCTCTCTCATCTTCCTACTACCGATCAGTTAGCTGATATCTTCACCAAATCCCTTCCTGCTCCCAAACATCATGACACATTATGCAAGCTTGGATTGTCTCCACATCCAGCTTGAGGGGGGGTGTTGGTGTTGAAGACAGACACGGCCATGTTATGGTCGTGTTGTAACTGTGTTATGAATACAGAAAGCATGAACTCGTTGAAGACAGAAACGGGTGACTACACGAGCTAAGTTAAGTGAACACGGGCGTGTTCATTAAGTTAACACGGCTGTGTTCTAGCCGTGTCACTAAGTTAAATCTGTTATTCTATTTCCTGATATAGCGTAGTTAGTTAGTCAAAGTTAGTTAGCTTGTTTTGTTTCTGGTTAGATGATTTGATGGCAATCTTGTAAAGGCAGCTGTTGGTTTAGAGTATATATTCATGTAACTGTTTATTCAGATTAATAAAGAAATCCATTTTCTACAATTTCATTTTCTCTCCCATTCTCAATCTTCTTCTCTGAAGAAGCTTGCTTGCTCAACTCTGATTTCAAATCTCACCCACGTTTATGAACTTGATGTTTTGCATAATGATATAACGAGGGAATTAGACCCTCATTTATTTCCTGATGGAGCTAGTGAGTCAAAAACTGGCCTCACTGGAATCAAGAATCTTTTCTTCAAGGACACATTACTTGGTGGCCGAATCCCAAATAAAATAGGAAACATAAGAAACTTGAATATTCTAGCTTTAGATGGGAATGAATTTTACAGGGAAATTCCTGCATCCCTTGGGAATTGTAGTGAGTTGAGTATCCTTAGATTTGCTGAGAATAGATTGTGAGGCACTATCCCACCAAGTATTGGTAGGTTGAGAAATCTAACCGAATTGTTCCTATTGAAAAACAAATTTTCGGGAACAGTTCCACAAGAAATAGGATATCTTTCATCCTTAGTTTTTCTTCATCTTGCTGAGAACAACTTCACTGGACACTTGCCACCTCAAGTGTGCAAAAGTGGCAAGCTTGTCAATTTCAGTGCAGCTTACAATAGTTTCACTGGTCCAATTCCAGTGAGCCTAAGGAACTGCTCTTTCTTATTTAGAGTTCGAATAGAATATAACCAATTGATAGGTTATGTAGACCAGGTCTTTGGAGTATATCCTAACCTCACTTATATTGACTACAGCTACAATAGAGTGCAAGGTAAACTCTCTCCTAACTGGGGTTCATGCCAAAACTTGCAATAGCTCAGGATGGCTGGAAATTTGATCAGTGGCCAAATCCCTATTGAGATTTTTCATTTAGGCCAACTAGGAAGGCTTGACTTATCTTGTAATCAACTCTCAGGAGAGATACCTTGACGTGAACTGGGTTACAAGAGATTTCATGGATCAGGCAGAGCATAATATGGCCTAGAAGAAAAAAGGCCCTAATTGACATGTTTCAGTAATAAGGGCATAACTTTCAGCTCTAGTGGATTTACGGGGTCCATGACCCGCTGTTTAGAAGCTCGTTCAGAGGCCCACATTGTGGCATTAGGGTTTATCCAGTTGAAGCCATTTTTGGGCCCAAAATCCCATGTTCTTTACTCTGATCATGATGCTTTAAAGTATTTAAAAAGTCAGAAATGAATAGACAAGGGTATGCATGCTAGGTTGTCTCAGTTCCTGGAGAAGTTCACTTTTAATTTGAGACACAAAGCAAGTGTGCAGAATAGGGTGGCTGATGCGTTGAGTAGGCAAGGTGAGCTGCTGGTTACCATGAGACAGGAGGTTGTAGGTCTTGAAATTATGAAAGACCTGTATGCTGCTGATAGGGATTTTGGCGGAGTATGGGAAAATTGTATTAATTAGCATGTCGATGGAGAGTTCCACATCCATGAGGGTTATCTCATTAAGGGTAATCAACTTTGCATCCCTAAAACATCTCTGAGGGAGAAGTTCATTCGTGATTTACATGGAAGAGGTCTTGCTGGACACTTGGGGCTTGACAAGACATATGCTGCCATTCGGGAGCGTTATTATTGGCCTCATATGCAGAGGGATGTGATGCATCTAGTACAGAGGTGTTATGTGTGTCAAACAGCAAAGGGGCAGTCTCAGAATACAGGTTTATACACACCATTGCCAGTTCCAGATAATATTTGGGAGGATCTGTCTATGGATTTCGTGCTTGGGTTGCCTTGAACTCAGGATTCTGTCTTTGTTGTTGTTGACAGATTTTCTAAGATGGCTCACTTCATTCTTTGCAAGAAAATTGTAGATGCAACTAATGTGGCCAAGTTATTCTTCAAAGAGGTAGTCCGTCTATATGGTGTTCCTAAATCCATTACATCTGATAGGGACAACAAGTTCCTTAGTCATTTCTGGAGAACCTTGTGGAAGATGTTTGATTTTGCATTAAATTTTAGTAGCACAGCTCATCCCCAAACAGATGGGCAAACAGAGGCAGTTAATCGAACATTGGGGAATTTAGTTAGGAGTATCTATGGAGACAAGCCAAAGCAATGGGATTCTGCTTTACGTCAGGCTGAATTTGCTTATAACAATGTTGTTCATAGTGCTTTGGGTAGGACTCCATTTTCTGTTGTCTATACTAAGGCACCCCAGCATGCTGTTGATTTAGTTAAATTGCCTAAAGTTCATGCAGCTGCAACAAACTTAGCCAATCAATGGCAGAATGTTCAGGAGGAGGTGAAGTGTAAGCTAGAGCAAGCCAATGCTAGATATAAGAAGGCTGCAGATCAACACTGTAGACAATAGACTTTTAAAGTTGGTGATCAGGTGATGGTGTTTCTAATAAAATAGAGGTTTCTAGTGGGCATGTATAGCAAGTTGTAGCCCAAGAAATATGGGCCATACCAGGTTCTGCAAAAGATTAATGATAATGCTTACATCGTGGGTTTACCGGATGCCTTAGGGATTTCCAAAACATTTAATGTGGCGGATCTTAACCCTTACTACTCTTCTAAGATTCCTTTGTATCCCGATGATATAGTGTACTCGAGGGCGAGTTTTTCTCAAGTGGAGGGGACTGACGTGGACTGGGTCGCAGGAGATTTCATGGATCGGGCAGAGCATAATAAGCCCTAGAAGAAAAGATGCCCTAATTGACATGTTTCAGTAATATGGGCATAACTTTCAGCTCAGGTGGAGTTACGGGGCCCATGACCCGCCGTTTCAAAGATCGTTCAGAGGCCCACGTCGAAACAACCAGATTTACCCGGTTGACGCCATTTTCGGGCCCAAAATCCCTCATAAACGTCAATTTTGGGCTGTTTTCTAGTTTGTTGATTTCTTTTGTAATATTTTAGGGTTTCCTTTTAGTACTTAAGCTTTATGTTTCATTGTAGCCGTATTCAGAATATTATTCACTTTCTTTAAGAATTATACAATTTGTGTTTGAGGTTCCCTTGACTGTGTTTGATGTTCCTTTTTTTGCTTTCTCGCTGCGTCATACCTCCAACAATCATAAATGTATCCTGGCTATTCTCCCTAAGCTTGAACAATAACTGATTCATCTGAATGGACAAAGTTTGCCGGCACATTTGGTTATGCAGCTCCAGGTCAGACCTTTTTTTTTCCCCCCCATTTTGTTTGAAATAGACCAGACAAAATGATTTGATTATACTAAAAAGTTATAATAAACTATAATGTTCTCAACTATTTTTATATGAATAAAATATAATACAAAACCCTCCGTTCCACAACTATCTACAAACTGCACAGTTGGTAAAATCTAATATAGATGGTTCCCTTCCCACTTAAACTTCTTTCTATGATCTGCTACTTTTGCTTTCTTTACATGTTAACGTCTACTCTTACTGCAGAGCTACCTTACACTATGGCGGTAACGAAAAAAATGTGACGTGTATAGCTTTGGTGTTTTGGTATTCGAAGTGCTAATGGGAAAGCACCCAGGGGATAGCATTTCCAGGATTCAAACATATGAAGATCAAAGTATAAGCTTCAAGCATTTATTAGATCCTCACCTTTCATCACCTACAAGCCAAGTGACTGTAAATGAGTTAGTTATGATTATCAACGTGGCTCTGTCATGCTTACACGCCAACCCCGAATATCGCCCAACCATGCGAAGCATAGCACAGGTGCTTGAAATGGAGGCAGATCATCCATCCCCTCTTCTTAGTCCTTAGTCAGTCTCATTTTCTTTCTTCCGGACATGCAAGTCAGTTATAGATGGTTAAGTTCCTGTTTAAGTTGTTCAAATTTCCTTCATTAAAAGAATGTTTACGTTTATTTAGCTATTGCGTGTTGTAGTAAAAAATAGAGGAGATAAAATAGAAATTGCAAGACTTTTCCTTTTCCTTCTGGACAATAAAGTGAGTTTGATTGTTGATAATATAGCATTTCAGAGCAAACATTCAGTAATTTACTGGATGGTTTTATTGTAAGAAAAGTATGAAAGATAATTATTGTTCTTAAGCATTTTTCTAACGTTATAAATTTTTGTATGAACCAATACATGATGCGTAAGCCTCTTTAACCTAATAGTCACAAGTTGGATTCTGCTCTTACTGCTTGCAAAACTTCACTTATCATTGGCAACCACTTGAAACCCACTTGTAACTAACTTGATGAGCCAGAACACATCTCACTAGTTTGTAATAATCATTCCTCGCATTAGCCAAACAAGTTTTGATGTCCTATTTATTAACCAAGAAATGTGTGCACAAAGTCTCGATTTTATTAATATGATCGCTAAATCGTGATATACTCTATGATTTTAACCTTTTTTAAAAAGAAAAAAATTTAGACGAATTGCACATCAATATTTCAGCCAATCACAATTTGCCATCTAATAATTTAAAACTAATCATCTTTTGCCATTTGTAGAGGAAAAATAACATAGTTTCATTTACCAACTATCATTTAATGAGGGGGTTTGATATCCTACCTCACAAATATGAGTTGGGTAAAATTAAATCATCCAATATGTGTCAGAACAGTTAGTTCTTTTTAAAGTGCATAAACAGAGCAATACAGAAAAAATGCCAAAAAATAGATAATGATTTTTTTAAACCCTGTTAAATTCAAACTCTATTAACAATTTGGGATGTGACCTATACTGGGTGATTTAATTTTTCAAGATCTTGGTGATGATACCAAAAATAAAAGTTTGTTATACTCTACTCCCAGTGAGAAATTTTTTTCCATTTTTTCCCCACCCCCTATGGGTGAGGTAGGACGGAGTCCCGCTTTAATGGGTTTCCTTCTGTTTAACAACAACAACAAAAAACAAAAAAAACAAAAACTATCTTTTAGTGGGTCTGCAAACATCGACTTTTAAGTGTAACTTGAAAAGATAGGTTACAGACATGAGTTGATATACAATAACATGGCGACATCTCACTAAGGCAATACAGACACAAGAACAGTGAACAAATTAAAATTACGACTACGTTCTAGTACTCTAGAAACAACTTGAACTAATCCATAGTCCCCGCTAAGCATTTTGTGAAAAAATAAAAGGTAATTTAGTTGCGTCTATTCTTCGTTTCCCTGCCAGATAAATCTCAGAAACAGCCCTCATCAGTTCTGGATTTCTTTGCATGATGGAGGTCGAAGCAGTCATAATTGTGGTTCCTAGGACGGTCTGTCCAAAGTAATGAAGTATGTTAACATAGCAATAAAGGATGAAATATGCCGTGAAGCAAAACTTAATGCCCAAACCGCAAACCAGAGAAGATTGATTTGAGTTTACCTAATTGTATATCACTAATCAAGAGTTCCTATCTCAGTTGCTTTATCTCTTCTTTTACATCGCTTATAAAATTTTCATTAACTCAAAACAAACAAAAAAAAAAAATAGAAGGCAAAATGACAATAATTTCTAAATTAATTAATGCAGGAAAGAAATAATTATGTTGAAAGACTGTTAGTAATACTCTATGAGAAGCAATTACTTGTGTTCCCATCCCTTTATCTATAAGTGGCTTCTTATCTCTTGGGGGAGAATCTCAGTCTCAATCCTAACAAAAGATTGAATACTTCTATTTATAGTAAGCACAAAAACTTCTAGACTCACTAATATTAACTCTTAACAACTTTTTTTTTTTTTCTGTACTTTGGTTATGACTCTGGATTCGAACATTGAATTCGCAAGCCTTGAGAACGACCTCAATACCAATAGCCTACAAGCCGTTTGGCAACTCTTAACAACTCTAGACACATATAAAATAGGTACAACTTGCTTATTACACTTGTTCAAATAACTTAGTTACTTAGAAAACTAAGAATCTAATACGTGAACAACTAATAAATTTGAAATTATTATTTTCAACATTGCCTTTAATCTGATATTTTTCCTTTTCAGTTTCACTCTTCAACTCTTCTTGGCTCTTGATCTTCAAAATATCCATGTCTCATCAACATCTTGTCTTCTCTACAACTGAAGCTGGCAACCTAATTGTTAGTCTTCTTGATTCTTGGTTGTAGCCTCTTGAATCAAACCTTTATCTTTTCATCAGTTTTTCTCCATACCACTTCTGAATTGCATTTCTCTATCTTTCTTCCAGCAATCTCTTGATCTATCAAGTCGATGTGCTTAAACATCAGTCATCTATCACTTTCACAATAACAACTTTTAGTAATTGGTCTTCATCTCTCATGATGACAGCCATGTGTCATAAATTTTCTTCCATGAACATTCATCTACCCTTGGACTGCATGTGATAAGATACTCTTTTGTCCTAACGGGAGGCACTCATTTTATGCTTACATCCATTTATCTACAATTGACCTCTCATTTCTTGGGAGAAAAATCTCAATCCCAATCCCAAATAACACAAGACTCAGCACTCCTATTTTCACAAAACATAAAGACTTCTAAAGTCACTAATGTTAACTCTTAACTTTAATACATAAAAAAGAAAAAAAAAAAAAAAAGCTATGTCTTACTAATGACACTTATTCATATAACTTGGACACTTACGAAAAGTGAAGTCATTAATGAACAACTAATAAATTTGAAATTATTATTTTCAGCAATAAGAAAGATGCTTAATAAGTGGTAAAGTCATTTTCATTTCTCACTCAATATTTACGTCCAAGTCATCTCCAAAGTGTTTGGTGGGACTATATCTACATACCACTCGCATGGTTGTGAGAGGAAGCTCTTTCTCTGCTAGCCTACTGGAGTATTCTCCTTTTGTCTGATGTCTGAAATACAGGCCTATGCTTTCTGAAGGATCTATAAGATGATGCCACTGTTAACCTATTTATGTACAAAAGAGAGAGAGGGCGAGAGAGAGAGAGAGACTAACCTTAAAAGGACGGCTGATAGAAAATCAAGGTAAAGATATACTACAACAATTTTAGTTCTATCCGGTCTGTTCCAGATAAGATACATGAAGAAAAGCTGGGCTATAGGGTAACCCAACTTGACTATACACTAGAAAAAAGAAGAAGCATTTGATCATCCTCGGTATTACAACTAATAGTAAGGAAAATGCTAAAAAGTCAGAATTTTACTATCAGAATGATGTGGAGTGACTTTTGAACTCTGGCATGATTCTAGCAAAATTTTCTCTAGCAAAATAGCATCACACAAATATTGGCATCCAAGATAATGGTGTATTTTACATATGCATTAGAACAACACAAGACCATTCATTTTCTTCTTGGCAGCATTTTTGGCATAAAGAAGTGTAACAATTGTTACTTAAGACGCTATCATAAAGGATTGCCACAAAAGCAAATATCACAAAAAATAAAATTGGCATTACTTAATTCCACTGGAGAAAAATCGAACAAAATTATGGATGTTGGTGATTGATAGACAATTGAACTTACTATAAGGTCCAAAATGATCATTATTTCCGAAAAACTTAACTCCATCAGTATTATCTCCATCTGTCTCTTCATCAATGAGCTTGCGGTACCCGACCCAATCCCTTGCACCCACTTTCATAGAAACGAGAAGCACAAGGAGAACCATAAAGATCCAAAGCAATTTCTTGAGACAAGCCATCAAATTTTAAATAGAATATGATATCAAGTATAGAAATCAGACTGAGAAAAAAAGACGATGGATGAATATGTAATTCCTTCAGTATAATGCTAGTTTTGGAAAGACCAGCAAATATATAGACTTTTAGACTCAGTAATACATTAGTGGATAGAACATTTGGTCAGCATAATGATGATTTTAACCAATTAGAGTTAGTCATATATAAGTGGATAGAACATTTGGCACACTTTTTTATATTGTATTGTTCTTACATATTATAAAAAATTATGTGTTCTATCACATATTGTGTAACTCAATTTTTTGATATTTTCACAATATGATACTAAATTTGGCCTCAGAGACACCGGATAGTAAACACAAATTAATTAACAATTGGATGCATTTTTAATTTCCATGAAAATGCCATTATCCAATATTTTTTGTTGTATTGAGGATGGCATTACAATTGAAAATCAGCCAAACTTGAGGATTCGTGGAAGTGAATGTTTGGATGCAAAAGAGATTTAGGAGATATAAAAAAGAACGTTGACTTATATGGTTAGTACAGAAGTAGATGTAGCCGTATCAGTCGGTTCTAGTTATTAGATTTTTAATTAAACAACTATTACGTTTGAAAGAACATGACTTTCTTATAAATAATTTTACTACAACAAAGAAGGTAATGCTAAGGCAATCAATACTACTATTGATGATGGTTTTAGGTAATTTATTAGAGGTTTTATCATGTAACCGCCAGGTAGTACATATCCACCTAGAAAGATAAGATATAAAACTACTTTGCAAATTAAATAGAGTAAAAGGTCATTTTAGTCATTGAAAGATAAAGCAAAAATTATTTAGGCCCCTGAAATATTTTACTTATAACTTGAGTCCTTGAAAATTCAAAAAGTCAGTCAAATTGAGGACCATTTTTATTAACTTAATTTTTTAACATTCAAAGATTCAAGTGATACAAAAAATCCTTTCAGGACCCAAGTATTTTTTATGCATCTTTTAATGACTAAAGTAGTATTTTACTCTTTAAATATTTTATAAAAGAAAATTAAAATCTGAGGTCTTCTCTCATTTTAGAATTTATTAAATATTTTATTAAAAATATTTACTGTAAAGTACATCGACAAGAGTTTTAATAATAAAGATTAATTATTTAAAAAATAAAATAAAGTAAAGATAATTTACAACTAATTAGATAACTATCAGTGCTGCTTGCTATTTCTTTTACTCCTTTTTATTTTCTATATCTTTTTCCATATTATATAGGAATAATTTTCCTATAAGGTAGTTTCAATTTTTGGGACTCTCCATTAACTAACTAATGTTACTAAGGATAATTTATAGAAATTTGTTTACTAAATAAGATCATGTATTAAATAAGTCTATGTAAATTCAAACTTTTTTTATTTTTTTTTTCTGATTTATTTTGATCTTGTAGATAAACTTGACACTTTAATAACAATCAAGGGTTTGTGATATAAGAGATATCAAAATGGCACTTAAAAATATTGTCATATGTACTCAAGAACTTGTGAAAATATTGCCATCAATGTTGTTCCTGAGCTAGAGATTAAGCTAAATAATTAATACTTCAAAACCAGAAGTTTTCTTAAGCTATCCCTTAAAGAATGGGAGTGAGATACATATGTATTAAACTACATAATTAATACTTCAATTGTATTGTTTTTGTTTGGATTTTCCATTTCCAACAAAAAAAAAAAAAAAAAAAAAAGAGTGGGAGTGAGATCACGCCTAAAGGCTATTTATTGGTTTCAAAACTTCCCTCAAATATCATCATATTTAACGACAAAACATTCGCTTCATATGCGTATATGACACATGAATCATTCTTGGACAAAGGAAAAGCAGGGCCCAATTTCTCGAATTATATTATATGTTACGTCATGTGTTGGAATTTTTCTTATTTGTGTGCTAAAATGAATTGTTGGTCATTTCGTTTTTTAGGTCTTATCTAACAGTTTCTTGTAATGGGATGAATATATATATGGCTAGGTCCTCTTTAACTTCTAACCCTAATATGACTTAACCAAGAATACTAGAGTAAGTAATTTATTTTTAATGGAAGCTTTTATGAATAAATTTGCCGTCCAACATAAAATCAGAATGGTGAATAGCCTTGGAGTGACTGCTACTGCCACATTTTACTTGTTTATTCAGATCAGATTATCAGAACCGTCTTGATGTCTTTTGACTTACAAAAATAAATGATTCTGCTGAAAGCATGTTGACGTGAATTTAAGAATCAAGACAATATCGCTTGAGGAGCGGGAAGACATCTCTCTAGTTTGTAATAATCATTCCTCGCATTAGCTACACAAGTTTTGATATTCTGCTTATTAATTAACTGAGAAATTTTTATTTCACACTACTCTATATAACACCAAGATACACTATGTGAGCTGTATAGGAAAAACAAAAAATTAATAGGTTCCAATTAAATTGAAAAAAAATGCCAACTATGTTAGTGCGACGTAATTTTTTTTTTTTTTTTGGGTGCAATAGTGTGACATAATGTGAATCTAAACAATATTTAAATTATATTACTGTAATAGAATAGTTACGTTTACAAAAAATTTGCTACCGATGGTAATTTTAGTAAATAAATGAAGACTAAATGACATAAGCCATCTTTAAAGTTTGATAGAATTACATAAACATGTCTTTTTGCTTCGAAAGGTACAAAGACTCCATTTAAGCACAACGTACAGGTTATTGGAAGGCAAGTATATCTGATTTATGATATAGGAAATGAAAATTTCTGTTAAATTAAAAGTATTAAATAGAGATCCAGGTAACTTTTGAAAAAATAAAGGGGATATGCAAGCCTAATCTACTCAGAAAAGATATGGTGCTTCTTGGTTTTATAGAGTTGACAGTTTAAGAATTTCTGAGAAAAGTTTGGGATGTTCAATTTTGCATATCTAGAATCTGCAATTCTAGCCCAGCAATGACCCCTGGGCTGCAAAATGCTGACTCGGCCGGCAGTTTGCACTCAGCACAATCTGCAGAAGAAGCAGCGAGCTGGGCATAAGGGTATTCATAATCATGATAAGATTCTCTAAGATTGGTCTATTTTGAATCAAATTGACAAAGAAAGGGACCCAGAAGTTGGTGGCATGCATTGCAATTGATCTTGTAAGTTGCTGACTTGCAATCCATTATTTCGTTGTCTATTATCAATCATGGCCATTTTATTGACCACCACCATTTTTGTCTCTAACTTGTATCTCATTTGTCCACTTCTTACAGTAATATTTGCATAATGGGAGTGGGTACCTGAAAATGAAATCAACCACAAGTGAGGCTTCCACCATGTCATGTCAAGCCTCTTAGCTTCCTACACTCGTTAACTTATAAAAAACCTGACAAGATAAAGCTTCATTAAGGGTGTTTTAAGCTTAAATATATATACTTGAGTGGGGACTTCTGTTAGATTCAAGTTTAACAAATAACGGAGGTCTGCTTAAATTATGAAATAAACATTGGAGTTTTTGTCATGCTAAAATGCAAAATAAGGGTGCTTTGTGTAATTTATGAAATAAGAAGGACTGCCTAATTTCATCAAACCTCAAGAAAGCTACAGATAATTTATATACTTATTTTAATTACTTTCATGCCCCCTTTCTTTGTGACTTTCCCTGTCTTTGACTCACTCATTTTATGGTGCTCTCCTAATATATATTTTCCGATTTTAAGTTCTAATGTGCTTCCTTAATCGTATAGCATGTTGATAGCTGAAACTTAAATTCTCTTTGCTCTAAAAGAAATTTTCAATTTTTCTATCAAAACAGATTTTTTTATATTTTTTCCCGTAGATTTAGATGATTATCCACATGAGCATACCCTCGATCATCACAATGGCGGGGGTCACAACTATTTTAATGTCGCTTAGGAAAAGTTAACAACTCTCATTATTTCCCCGATGCAAAATCCGAAGTTATGCACTAAAATCTTGATTGAGAATGAATCCGTATTTAGAAGAATGCAGCTGAAGAAGTATGATGTCAAGGAAATGTATGCTTTCTTTCTTTCCTTTCTTAAGATGCTAAGTGACTTGTAATGTTGCTTGCGTGCTATATATAGAATAATTTTTTTAAAAAAAAAAATTTTGAATACGACTCTAAATTTAAACATGTAAAACTTATTAGCCCTCAAATAAATATCAGCTGAATACCCTCTATGGGCAACACTTTGGATGATTGATTTGTGTTTCTTCATGACAAACGGTGTTAGAATTTATTGTGAATTAGCTGATTTAGTTAGTGTTAGAGCTTTTTGGGCCAGATGCGGCTTCTATGCTACCCTTTCAAAACTTCTACCCAACTATAAATTAAGCATAATTTGGATCTTCTCAAGTGAGGTAAAATGCTGGCTTATGCACATTTAAAATAATTAACGGATTGAAATTATTACATCTCCTCTATTAAAATTTAAATTTTAAAAAGTAATAAAAACATCGTTAATTACTCTCCCTCATTAATTACTCTTTCTTCCACTTCTCTTTACCGATTAACTTGCCTACATTTTCTTTATTAAATGTAATTTTTCAAAGGACAAAACTTAAATGAATATTCTATAGGAATTTGTGGTGTTATTTCTCTATTAAAACATTACATGTGTATTTTTTAACAATTCAGCAACCATATCATCTTTTCATTAATATTTCTCAAAATTTCATATTGACCTACTCTCAATTTCTCTCTCACCCACTGACCAATAGTGGCATCCCTCCTTCCTCTACAACTATCTCTGTCGCCGAATGACCAAGATCAAGATGAAGTAAGAAGAACTGATTAGCAATTTGTATCCAAAGAGAACCTCCTTTCTCTTTTAATTGAAGGCTTTGTTTTGTTTGCTTCCCCTTTTTATATGGAAAATTCACTTTTAGGGTTTGATTTGGTTACTAGTCCAAATCTTTCATGAGCCTTGTGTTGTTGGTCGGCGTTGATTTTTGATGGACGATGGTGTGTGGAGGAAGGAAGACATTTCGGAACAATGCCAGAGATGGGCGTCAGCTCCGTCCTAACTTCGATGGCAGAAATTGTTGCAAAGGGAGGGAGCAACTCGCTAAGGGTGGGTGGTTGAGAGAGAAATTGAGCATGGGATGGGTGGGTGAGAGATAAATTGAGGTTGGGTTAATATGAAATTTTGAGAAATATTAATGAAGAAATGACATGGCTATTGAGTTGTTATAAAAATAAGGATGTAATATTTGAATAGGGGAACAACACCACAAACACCTATGAAACTTTACCTATGTTTTGTTCAAGTTTTAATAGGAGAACAATACCACAAACACCTATAAACTTTACCTAAGTTTTGTCCTAATAAAATCTCTCTCTTATTTTCAATTTTAAATACAATACTATTATAAATTATTAGCAATCACCATAATTTTAATGAGATATCCTTGTTTCATAGTATAAAATTTGAGTTGTAAAGAAAAGGTTAAAGTGGGTTTACAATTATTGGTGTAGTGACCTCTTGAAACTCAAACTCTAGTCTCTAAGTAAGTATGGTGTGAGGCACAGCATAGCAACTCCATATCATCCACAAACCAGTGGTCAAGTTGAAGTGTCAAACAGAGAATTGAAGAGGATTCTTGAGAAGACTGTTAGCGCCTCAAGAAAGGATTGGGCTCTGAAGCTCGATGATGCTCTTTGGGCACACCGCACTGCATTGAAGACACCTCTTGGCATGTCCCCGTACCAGTTAGTGTATGGCAAGGCTTGTCATTTACCTGTGGAATTGGAGCACAAAGCATGCTGGGCTACCAAGATCCTTAATTTTGACCTGGCAAAAGCAGGGGAGAAGCGGGTCCTTCAACTTCACGAATTGGATGAATTTCGATATAGAGCTTATGAGAGTTCTAAGCTTTACAAAAAGAAGACAAAGCGATGGCATGATAAGAGAATCGTCCAAAGGATTTTTGAACCAGGACAACAAGTCTTGCTGTACAATTCAAGATTGAGACTCTTCCCGGGAAAGCTGAAATCAAGGTGGTCAGGACCATTTATGATCAAGACAGTATATCCCTATGCAGCTATTGAGGTGGCTGACATGGAAACGGGAAGGAGTTTCAAGGTTAATGGGCAACGACTTAAGCATTATTGGGGAGATGGGGTTAAATACCAGATTTCTTCAATGGTCCTCACTGCACCAGCATAATCTCTGAGATAGTCCGGCTGAGGACTTTAAATTAAGCACTTCTTGGGAGGCAACCCAAGTTTTTACCCCTTTGTCTTTATTTACTTTTAGTTGTTTTCATAATGTCTTTGTTTTTCATCCTCATTTTTGTCATTTTTGTTCATTAAGTTTTGCTTTTGGCATATCAGGAGAAAACACGGCCAGTGACACGCTCGTGTCATGACCCGTGTGAAGAAGGCAGAGAGCTCAGGAAGATTACACGGTCTGGAACACGCTCGTGTCATGACTCGTGTTCACCATACAGGGAGCTCAGAGGAGATACACGGGCACACACATGGCCGTGGCAGTGAGCGTGCAACTCTCACAGGAATCCAACAGGCAAACACGGTCTCTGACACGCCTGTGTTCATCCCCATGTCACTTACCCAGAATTAATTGTCAAGAGACACGCCCATGTGTTGTCTCAGGTAAGTATTTAATTTTTCCATGTCACGAACATGGTCACTAACACTGCCATGTTGTGATCCTATCACTTAATTGAAATATTCTCACTTTGGACACGGCCTGAGACACGGGGAGGTCACCCCCGTGTCACTTAAACACCCTACGTGTTTTCCCCGTGTGTCTCCCTTAAAGCACGACACGCCTACAAAACACGGCCGTGCCACTCAGAAACTTTAAGAATCCAGGTTGCAAGCCATTTCATCACTTCAGAAAAATCTCAATTCCTCTCAATCTCTTTTAAATCCCTAGCTTTTCTAGAAGTTTTACATTCATTTCCGGCCAATCCCAATCCATTAAACCACCAAACTCCTTGCTCAACCACATTGCCCCATTTCCTCACATCAGCACACAAAGTTCAGAAGTTTTTGTTTCAAGTGCAGATTGTTATTTGCTTCATCCATAGGTATGTATTCATTCCTCATTTTAGTCTATTATTTCTGCATATTGCTTAAATGTTTAGCCAAGGATTAATTGCTTTAAGTATGGGGGAATGTGGGAGTGTTAACTGTAGGCTGAATTTGGAAAAGTGGGGTTTATTATCAATTTTGGGAAATCTGTATGTTGAGGAATTTGTCAATTTTCTTACAACTTTCATTGATATTGCTGAAAGTGATGCTAGAATGCCTGCTACATTCTGCTATGCCATATGCTTACTGTTGGAATTTACTGAATTACATTTTGTTGTACATGCTGCCACTATGGATTGATAATTAGAGGCACTTGTGGAGTTCTTCTGATTTCTCTTATCATACACTGTGGAAATTGAATTCCTAGGATTTGTTCTGATTTAGCATCCATATGGACATTCACTATAAACATTGTCATTGATTTTTAATGTTGTGGTAATGGAACCTGAATGAGATTGTGACAAATGGACAGGGATGTTCAATTTCTATGGTTTTCTTGTCAAGCACTATAGGAATGAATGCCAAATTATGTCATGCTATAACCAGAAAATAAATCCTTGCTGAAAAACTGTCTCTGGTTAACTGTTAGGATGTGATTTGCTAGTAATAGACTGTCCCAGTGCTTGGAAATAGTTCAACTGGAATTTGCATGCATTTTCTGCTAATATGGTGACACTTTTGTGTACACAGTTGTGCGTGCTTGGTGACTCACTTATTGAATTTGTTTTTGCAGGACACCAACATGACAAAGCGCACTGATAACGCACAACCCCGCCGGGAGAAATTGCAAACAAGGAAGAAATTGCAAATGGCAAGGAAAGCAGCCTCACACCAAGTTTTCATTAAGACACGGGCACAAGCACGGCCGTGTTTCTCCCGTGTCTAACATACAGAGGTTGCTGCTCAAGCTTATGGACAAACACGGCCTCAGACAAGAACAGACACGACCGTGTTCAAGGCCGTGTTGATCAAGCAGAATGTCCAAGAGAACAAAGACCAAGTCTAAGGGTACACACGGTCAAGGCAAGAACAAACATGGTCGTGTGATAGGCCGTATTGAACAAGCAGAGGATGCACATCAGTGACACGCCCAAGGGCAAGGAGAAACACGGGCCATGTCTAAGCGACATGGCCAGGACCAGAGAAGAACACGGCCGTGTATGGGCCCATGTTCAATGACCAGAAAAGCAACATAAGTGACAGGCCCATGTCCAAAAAGGGAACACGGCCATGTCAGAGCCGTGTTCGAGCTATTTCTGAGTAGAAGATCTAATTCTACAGAGATATAAAAGGAAAATCTGATGCATGTGAAAAAGGAGGCCGTACTTGGGAAGAAAATGAGCAGAAGAGCTAGAGCAGGAAGGGGAGGAATTGTGACTCGATCGACATATAGTTCTTTCTTTTTCTTCTTTTCTTCTCATGTTTGACTTTATCTATTTGCTTTTATTGAAGTCAGTTATGAGTAGCTAAATTCTTAGTGTTAGGGGTTTGATGTAATTCAATTGTAATGAGGTTTCAAGATTGAATGAACTTGTTTTAGTACAACTCCTTTTGTTGAATAGAATTTACTATTATTAATGCCTTTAAATTCTTAGCTACCATTTAAATGGTTAAAAGATTCATTTCGATACTATGAATAGTAAGATCCGAATGTGCTCTGTAAATTCTGTCCTAAATTGAGTTAATCTAGGAATAGATAACTTTGTTTAGGTGGTATTAGATTAATTTCCTAGAACTTAATCACCTAGATTAATTAATTGTGTCAAGGAATTGGACAAGTAAGTGGTATAGGGAAGATTGTTTCACCAAGGAATTGGGTTCAATCACATTAAGGAAATAAACCGACAACAAAGGAATTGTAACTGAAATAAGTAGTTCAGTATTGTTTCTGAGATTACCTTGTCTATGAGGTAATCAAATTTGCAAGTGAATGAAATCAACCCCTAACCTTTCTCATTCTTATTATCAATCTCACATTTAGATTGTTTCTTAAAGCTTGTTTACGATATTGTTCGAGTTTTGTTACTTAGTTAATTGCAGCTGCTCATTCTTGGACTACCTTCAATCCAAAGTGTTATCTTTTCCAAATAGAATCTTTATTGGTATAATTGGTAGTTGCTAGCCTTGATCCTCGTGAGAATGATACTCTACTCATCATTATATTACTTGTGTGACCCGGTATACTTGCCAGAAAAAGTCCCATCATTCAGCTACATTAGAAACACTTTCTATTCCTTTACAACTCACTAATCTTTTATATGTTCCTTCACTTGACCATAACCTACTTTCAGTTTCTCAATTATGCACCCATAATGATGTCTCTGTTGAATTTTTTCCCGCTTATTTTAAGGTCAAAGCACTGAAAACAGGGGAGACTCTTCTGCAAGGGCTAAATGAAGGCAACATTTACAAGCTTTCCTTCATTCCCTCTTCCTCACCACGTGCATCCCATGTCACCGTCCAACCCATTATGCATTTATGGCACTCACGGCTTGGTTATCCAGGCCCTAGGGTTTTATCTCATGTCATTTCTTCCAATCATTTACATGTTTCCCATTTAACGTCTATTTCTTGTATTTCGTGTCTTAGCAATAAAAGCCATAAGTTACCTTTCTCTATGTCTACTGTCACCAGCACTCATCCTCTTGATATTATTTATGCTGATATTTGGGGTCCATCCCCTGTGCCCTCCATTGATCATTTTCGGTATTATATTGTTCTTGTTGATCATTATTCCCAATATATTTGGTTATATTCCTTAAAACACAAATATGATGTTTCCCTCATTTTTCCTACCTTTAAAAATCTTGTTGAGAATAAATTCAACACACGGATAAAAACACTTTACATTGACAATGCTGGCAAATTTATTGCCCTTCGTTCTTATCTTGCCACCCATGGTATCTCACATTTCACCACTCCTCCACACACTCCAGAGCATAATGGTGTCTCTGAACGCTGTCATCGCCACTTGATTGAAACAGCTCGCTGCTTACTCCATCAAGCTTCTCTACCTTCTTCCTTTTGGTCCTATGCTCTTCAAACAGCTGCCTACTTGATTAATCGCATGCCCACCCCTATTCTTCATATGACCACACCTCATATTAAGTTTTTTGGTTCCTTTCCCAATTACACTAAACTTCGCACATTTGGCTGTCTTTGCTTCCCTTGGCTTAAACCTTACACTAAGTCTAAACTTAATCAACGTTCCTCCCCTTGCCTTTTCCTCGATTATTCCCCTTCCCAAAGTGCTTACCTTTGTTTTAATCCACTCACTAACTGCATGTATCCCAACCGGCATGTTGAGTTCATTGAAAATATTTTTCCTTATCCACAGTTTCAGTCCAAGTCTACTTCTTCCATCATAGAGTCCACTGTTTCCATATCTTCCGCTGATCCCTCTCTCACCACTACTGTTCCCTTTCATTCCACCTCTCCTCTCCCTTCGTCTTCACCCACCCCTGACCCCACCTCTCTCTCTTCTACTCTTGTCTCTCCCATTTGCAGCTCCTCTTCACCCCTCCACAATCTTCCATTTCACTAGATGCCTCTTGCCCGCCTCTAGTAGAACCGAGTCCCCTAAACATTAGTGCTAGTACCTTGTCTCAGGCAATAAAGTCTCCAGAATGGAAGCATGCCATGTCTGATGAATTTAATGCACTTCTCAAGAATAGCACTTGGGATCTTGTTCCCTCACCCCCGGCTTACAACATGTTATTTCCCTCTCAAGAATAGCACTTATGATACTTTTAAAGCTTTTCTCTTGAGCTTTGGTTTTACTCATACCAAGTGTGATACCTCTCTCTTCATCTACAAAAAAGGCAACACAATCGCTTATTTCCTCGTCTATGTTGATGATTTACTATTGACAGGCAATAACGCCACTTTCCTCAAGACATTTCAGCATGTTCTTTCACAACAGTTCTCTCTCAAAGACCTTGGCAGTCCCAATTATTTCCTTGGTGTTGAAATTGTCCCCACCACTACGGGTCTATTCCTTACTTAGCACAAATATGTTTGTAATCTATTGGAAAAAGCTTCCATGCAAGGTGCCCGCCCTGTGACTACTCCTATGGCCATCAAGGGTGCCCTGATGCCTCCTCATGTGACACCAAACTATATCGGTGTCTTGTTGGCTCATTACAGTATCTTGCCCTCACTCGTCCTAACATTAGTTTCTCTATCAACAAACTTGCTCAACACATGCAAGGCCCTCAGGATAATCATTTTCAAGCTCTCAAACGTGTCCTTCACTACTTAAAGACCACCATTGATCACGGCATTCACCTTAAGAAGGACAAGTCTTTTCCTCTCATCGCCTATTGTGATGCTGATTGGGCTGGTGATCAAGTTGATAGAAAATCCACCAGTGCTTACATTGCCCATCTTGGCTCCAATCCTATATCATGGGCTGCTCACAAGCAATCTTCAGTTGCTCGGTCCTCCACAGAAGCAGAGTATCGAACTATTGCTTCCACTTCCACTGAGCTCATCTAGCTCACGCAACTTCTGCAAGAAATGGGACTTTCATTGCCAATACCTCCTCACATTTTCTCAGACAATATTGGTGCCACCTATCTATGTGCTAATCTTGTCTTTCATTCTTGAATGAAACATCTTGCTATTGATTATCATTTTGTGCGTGATTTAGTGAGTAATGGTTCATTACGGGTCTCCCATGTACCATCAAGTCATCAGCTTGCAGACTTACTCACCAAACCACTATCAGGACCCCGACAACTCTTTCTCAAAGACAATATTGGTGTCGTTCCATCCTCCACCATCTTGAGGGGGCGTATTGGTGTAATGACCTCTTGAAACTCAAACTCTAGTCTCTAAGGTTGTTAATATCATATTAGGTTGACTCACTAAAATATATAGTACCTAACCTTATCATTATCTTACATGGTCTCCTTGTAAAACTCAAACACTTCGTGTATTTAAAGTCACTCAAAGTTAATGAGAAAGTAATTCACTTTACCACAACAGCATATCTCTTATAGCAATTAAAACTCATGTTCACTTACATTAAAATGCTGATTGAACAGAATTTAAAGTGCATAAGAGGCACTACAAAATTTGAAAGGACAAATAAAGAAAAATATGGATGAGGATGACTAAAAGATGAGTCAACTTAAAATAACTACCATAGGCATGATCATTATTATCATCGCCCTCGGTATCATCTCCATCAGTTTCTCCATCATTGAGCTTGTGAAACCAGCCCTTTTCCCTTGGAGCCACCCTCATAGAAATGAGAAGCACAAGAAGAACCGTAGAGGCAGAAAGCAATTTGTTGATACCAGCCATCTTATTTAAACCAGAATATGAAATCAGAATACAGTGAAAGCAACAAAAATCCTCCCTTCAATGCTGGTTTTAGAAACGGCGGACATATATACAGACCTTTAGACCTATATATCAATGTGTTAGTGGATAGACAATTGAGTCAGCAGAACAATGAATTAAACTTGCATGTGTTATACTATATTACAATTGAAACTCACCCTCATAATCCTCATAATTGGTTGAGTTCTGATAGAGCAGCAAAATACTTCTTTAAGGTTGTGTTTGGATGGGGGTATTTCTAAAATTCACAAGAATTTAAAATATATGTAATTAAAATGTAGTATTTCAAATACTTGAATTTGTAAAATACTTTGTTTGTATACATTTTATTATAAAAGAGTAATTTACCCCAAAAAAAGAAATACACTAACTTAACTCGGCATAAATTCATTGAGTCAACTCGCACTCAAACTTAATATTATAGCAAACTCACTGAGTCAACTTGCTGCCAATGTTGAAATATGCAGCAAGTTTGATCCTCTTTTTTGGGAACTTTTGCTTGCTTGATTCTTTTTATTTGCTTCTTGAGTTGCTAGTAGTTGACAAAGGCTTCATTCCATTTTAGAATGAGTTGAGAGCATGACCATTTTTGTGTGTGTTTGGTGAAAGGAGGAATAGCAATGAAGAGTTATTTGCATCGGTGGTGATGCTGGTGCTTGACTACAATGGTGCTAGTGGGCAGTGGCTGTGGTTGGAGGAGTGCTAGGATGGTGAGCAAGAGGAAGAGGAGATGGGTGGGAGAGGAGAGAGACTAGGGGGTTCAGGGGAGAAAGAGAGGGAGACTGGAAAGTGAATTTGAAATACATTATATTAAGACTTTAAAAGTCAGTAAGGTTGTATTTAGATGAGGTATTTTTAAAATTCATAAGAATTTAAAATACATGTAATAGAAATGCAATATTTTAAATACTTGAATTTTTAAAATACTTTGATTGTATACATTTTATTATAAAAGTGAAATTTAGCTTAAAAAAAGAAACTCACTGAGTCAACTCACCACATAATCACGGAGTCAACTCGCACTCAGACTCAATATTAGTAAACTCAGTGAGTTAACTCACCATAAACTCACTGAGTCAACTCATTGTCGTTGTTAAAACATGCATCAAGCTTGATTCTCTTGTTTGGAAACTCTTGCTTGTTTGATTTTCTTTATTTGCTTCTTGAATTGCTAGTAGCTGATGAAGGCTTCATTCCATTTTTGAATGAGTTGGGAGCTTAACCATTTTTGTGTGTTTGGAGAAAGGAGGAATATGAAGGAAGAGTTGTTTGCTTGGTGGTGGTACTGGTGGTCGACGACGGTGGTGCTGGTCGGCAGCGGCAGCAGCAGTGCTGGTGGGCAGTGGCATGTGGCTGGAGGAGTGCTAGGATGGTGAACAAGAAAGAGAGGAGAGGTATTGGGAGGGAGAGGTCTTTTTTTTGGGGTGGGTATCAAGGAGAAGGAGAGAAGGTTGAGAGAGTGAATTAGAAATTAACTCAATTTTGAATGAATTTGAAATATACTATATTCAGATTTTGGACATCACTAAAAAAATACATCAGAATTTTGAAAATACTTTTAAAAATTATCCAAACATACCCTAAAAGCTTTATTCTTGAGTTTCTCCAAAAACTCAAATGTTTTCTTTTTAAAATGCTTTAAAAAGTTTTGAAATTAAAGCATATCTAAACATAAAAAAACACATTCAAAACACTTTTCTTCAAAAAATTTAGTCAATCAAATTACACACCAAGAGGCTTTGTGGAAACGAATGTTTGGGTTGAAAAGAGATTAAAAGAAGGGAAAAAAGAAAGTTGTGAGTTAAATAGTAGTTAGAGAAATTGATTTATGTAGCATTATCAATCACCAGTAGCTAGCTAATAGCCTTTAAATTAAAAAACTAGAAATTGAAAGAATAATATCAATTTTTACCGGCAAGTTGCAAACAAAGAAGGTAAAGCTTCTTGGAGATGGATAGGAACGTAAATAGAGCACAAGCAAGGAGGTAAAATGATATATTCAGACAACTCTAGTTGGCCAACAAAATAAACTATATATTTGTCATGGACTTTTACTGATGTAACATGGTTTATTGTCTTTGTTCCCATGATTTTACTCCAATGAGTAGAAACCGGCCATTTAGAAGTGTATGATGTGTCCTCATCAACTAGTTCAAGTCAAATTATAATAAATATTCATCTTGACATGAATCCCATTAAGCTCTAGTGGTGGAATTGTGTAAATTCTTAAAAGTATCACTATCGATTAAGTCTAATAAACAATTACGACACTGATAATGCTTAAACTATTATATTTTTTTGGTTATCCACCGGTGTCCGGGCTTCGCCCGACTAATCCGGTTTCGAGCCGGGAAGGACCACAAGGGCGGTAAAGCTCTCCCAACAGACGCAGCTGCATTCCCAAGGGCTCGAACCCGAGACCCTTGGTTAAGCTAAAACAACCCCTTACCAGCTGATCTACACGCTTGTTGGTTCTTAAACTATTATATTAACATCATATCTACTGTATCTTTAAGATAATTTAGATGTATATTCCACTTTATTATATGCCCTTAACCAATAGCAAATATACTGTTTTCAGCCAAGCTAACATAAGAAATAAGTTATATGTGTGCTTCTCAACCTCAATAAACTATTTATGTCTACAACAAAATAAATAAAATAAATAAATGATATTGTAGATGGATTTTGCATCTTGCAATTGACATCTCCCAACAATTTAGGCCTTTTCTTTTTAAGATAGGACATTTACATTATATTTACATTCAAGAAACTTCCTTATGGAAAAGAGAATACATTTAAACCCTTAATCATTTCCTCACCCTGCAAATTCCATTATACAATATTTTATGTTGTGTTATTGGAATTGAGCCAAAATTCTTACAGTACCCGTTATATTATAATTGAAAATCACCCGAACTTGGGGTTTTGTCTTTTGTGGAAGTAAATGTTTGGGTACAAAAGAGATGAAGGAATAAAAAAAAGTACAGTGAATTCGGTGGTAGTTATAAAAATTTATGTAACACTATCAATCACCATTAGTTATTAGCTTTTAAATTAAACAATTACCAAGATTGAAGGAATAAGACTCTACCATTCCACTTATGGCGGAGTGATATTAAAATTGTTTACAGAATTTCCGATTATATATATATATATATATATATATATATATATATGCACCATTTAGTTAGCAAAACGATAATTCGATCGAAAAATAGATGCAATTTTTAATTGCCATGTGTGTTGCAGGCTCACTGCGCATTTCCTTACCCTGCAAATGCCATTATACAATATTTTATGTTGTATTATTGGAATTGAGCCAAAATTCTTACAGTACCCATTGTATTATATATGAAAATCACCCAAACTTGGGGCTTTGTGGAAGCAAATGTTTGGGTGCGAAAAGAGATGAAATTAAGAAAAAAAAAAAAAAGGAAGAGTGAATTACGTGGTTGATAAAAAAAATTATGTAGCACTATTAATGAGCAGAGTTATTTACTTTTAAATTAAACAATTACAAAGTTTAAAAGAACAAGACTCAAATAGTTTGTAACCGAGTGATATTAAAGTTGTTTACAGGACTTGTGGTTCTGCTAGCCAAAGTTCTGACTACCTGGTAAATAATTTACTGCAAACAAAGAAGATAACGTAAACCGATAGATGTACTCCAACAATTAAACATTCAAGTAATTTGCGAGAATAGGATCAAACTGTTATGTCATTATGTACCCATAATGCCGCTTTTCATTGGCATATTTTATCATGAAAATTCAAAAAGACTCCTCTTCTTTCATTTTAGAATGTATTAAATATTTTAATCAACATATTTACTGAAAAGTACATCAATTATATTTAAAAACGTACAAGCTTGATTAATTTAACAAATAATATGAAGTGTATTTTTAGTAAATTATTAGTTAACTACCAGTACTATTTTTTCTCTTTCTTTAACTCCATTTACCTTAGCAGATTTTTAAAATTTTACAGGAACAATCTTCATAAAAAATAGTTTCAATTTCTGGGATTTATCATTAACTACCTAATGTTACTTTGGATGACTTATACAATTTTGTTTACTAAGGTTTCATTTGGGTAAATGACTTATTTAAGTACTTATATAAGAATGTTTTATGTGAGAAACCCTAATACAAAAAGGCTCCTTTTAAATTAA